>CM056169.1:56884366-57144300 GCA_029691765.1 Entomobrya proxima
TAGCTAATGTTTTAAAAATGTTTTTATATAGTTCATTAGCAAACCAAGGAAAAAGAGTAGGCACCAATGCCCTATTTCTGCTTGGTTTGGAAACACCTCCTGGAAATGCAAAATAAGTGGGTTACAAATTGAAATCTACTTTTTATAAAACCGCATAATCGATAAACTAATTGAACTAATTGAAATTATTTTTATAGATAAATGAGTAAATAATTCCAAAGGATATGTGTGAGCAGCGTTGGACTTCTGCAGCAAACTGGATAGCAAGTCAGTCTGTTTCTTGTTGCATAGCTTATAAGTGTATTCTACTATACATAGATAGATTTCTGACGTTACTCGGTATAACAAAATTGTATGCATATAGGGTTACGCTATAGTAATATGTATATGTGTACCACTGATTGTACAAACTTTTGCTAAGGTTGGAGTGCACATTTTTTATAAGCAGAGTTTATGTTCAGTTTGTGAACTTAAAAATGCACACTCTGCCTATAAACTAAACAGTAGGTGATACCTCAATTTACGTAATCTGTATATTTTTTATTTTAATATGCAAGATGCGTACTGTATGGGTAAACTAACTGGGCTAAACGTTTGTTCCTCTAAACGATTTCACTGTCAGGATTTACGAAAATATTTTAACATATTATATCTAAAGTCAATTCTAAAAAAAACTGTAAAGTAACTCCTTTAACTAAAAACACGATTTTAATAAACGTAGTTAGGGTTTTAACTTACTGACATGTCTTTGAAACAGGAAACACGAAGCATAATGGAAGACTTATCGTAACATAATAACACCTACAATGAATGAAACTGCGCGTGTACAAAATTTTGATTGTTTTTTTAATTCAAAAACATTTATTTAACAAATTTAAAAACAAAAATCACATAAGCACTTCACTGGCGTACTACTACAACGATTTCCGGAAATCCATCTTCTTTTTCTTTTTTAAAAGCTCCGCAAGTTGCTTACTATCTAACAATTATTTTACACTATGCTTCTCATCTTTCGTCTACTTTAATTTTTAATCCTAAAATAGAACATCAAAATGCGTAGTTTACTGCATCTTTAATTGCGTATAATACTTTCTATATGTAATGTAGGACAAACTTCTTTTGGTATTGCTTATTATTGCACTGCACATAGTCATTTGTTTTTGTTACTTACAAGGAAACTTTCCCAGCGGAACCATCGAAAATTAAACAAGTTATACCACGTCTTATAGAGCACTTTTCTTAGATTACATTGATGGTAATCATCGTCTTGAATGGGCCTCTGCTTGTCTTTTAAGAGCGAAAAAAGATTTGCGACCTATGGTACTTTAGTCGGCAAGCAAGAGGTCATGGAGGTTAAAACTTGCATGTATTTATTATGCGATGCGTGCTTGTCAGTAAATAAATGTGCTAAAAGCTAAACGATAATAAAATTAAATTTCATTCTGAAAAAAGCCGACTAAGTACGTGCAAACTTATAACTATCATAAACCTTAAGCGTCCAATTCTAAAGGTTGGGGTCACGGCAGGATCAAATAAAATTTAAGTAGGTAAGTATTTGAGGGTGGGACCATCAAAAATTGAACTTTCTCAATTTTTAAAACGTTAACTACCTGCGAATAGTAGGTTTCAAGGATCTACGAAAAATGCTCTATAAGACGTGGTATAACTTATTTAATTTTCGATGATTCCGCTGGGAAAGTTTCCTTGTTAGTGTAATCCAAAACTCCATCCCTAGTTCCATTTTTATTGAACTGTATAAAGTTGATGAAAAGCGAAATGTTAAGTGTAAAAATTGCAATTTTATAAATCGGAAACGGTTTTTAATCTTGAGTGTTCTTCGAGATCGTTTTTTTTATTTATTACTATTACGCAATTCGTTGAAAAGGTATAATTATCGTTAAAATACGTACCAAATACTGACGCATAAATGTATATGTTGTTGACAGTAGCAGAAAGAAACATTTTTAGAGTAAATAGTATTTGTTCAATATGGCAATATTCTTACCCGATTAAGGATTCTACCAATATTTTTACTAAAATTATGCTTTTTGTAAGAAACCAATTGTTTAAACAAAAGCTACATTTTACATTTTCCGGAGGTATATCTTTTCGAAATGTAAAAGGTATTCACTTGAACAGATTCCTATGGCAAGTTTATTGTCATATATATAGCGGTGTTTTGACAGTAACAACTTACAGGTATGCATTAAATAATTAGGCTGTTGCACTAATCAATGAATGACCAGAGCTTACAATATTATAGGTATGATGGATTGTGATGACACTTTTCCTTGTCCATTTGCTTTAGGTAATTTCGCGCATGGTACTACAGTATTAAAATTTATGACTATGATATTTCATATAGATACATATGTTTGCTAATTAAAAATACATAAAGTTTTTAAAGTCTTGAATTCATGGTTTAGAGAATCCAGCATCATTGACACTAAATTCTTCAAGTTTTATCGCGTAGGCTAATTGACAAAACAAAAGGATGTATGATAATTTGAAAAAATACTACTTCATCGTTTACAACCTTCCATTTCTTGCCAGTAAAGTTGAAAAGTTTAACGTACGTAAAGCTTTAAGCTTTCCAAGTGGTTTGGTAGTAGCACTAGCACCGACTTTTGTATTCATTGAGTGTGGTATGTGTAAGGAACGAAAAATAAGCTAAATTAAATTGCTGTAACTCTAAAAACCTTAGTTAGAAAGCTTACCCACTTGCATAGCCCAACCGAAATATTTTGCAGTGCTGCGCAATTTATCTCAATTATGCATTATGCTGCTTCCGCAATAGAGTTTTCAGTCTATTTGCTTATCAGTGATGAGTCATCACTTTTTAAGCGTGTGGAAGTCAATTGTTGATACATCCCTTAGTCTAACTTGGATACCACAACCTTTGTATTGTATGTACTATTCGCTTTACCTTTATATTTTTGCTGTATACTTGCGCGTCGCATGACTACAAGAAGTTAAGTTCTAAAAACAGCAAAAATACTACAGGCACTCGTAAAATGACATAATAAGCTTCGAAGTGGAGCTCATTTTCCGGAAACAACAGTTTTGCAAGTGCAAGTATTCCATGTAGTAAATACCAGTGCGTTCAAAATTAGAAAATACTTACAGGATAGTCACAGTAGTTCTTTTTTTAAATTTCTGATTTACACACATATTTTATTTCGTTACTAAGAACGTGTCTGTCTCCTCTGAACCTCTGTATTTTAACAGAGTATCTTTGTTGGTTAGATTTGTTGTTTGCGAGAGAATCTCTACTAACAGAAAAAGTATGTAGCCAGCTGATGGTCTCTATAAATTGTTTCGGTCCATTTTCGTGAGGCAAAAAGTTTAAAATGATCCCGTGGTGTGGTGGGGTATGTTTTACCTCTCAGAAAAGTGTCTTTTTCTTAAAGTAAGTTGCCATGTGATCTTTGTTACGCTTTACGCACACCGGTGATGATAATTAATTAATCAAAGGGGAATTATAATTCAGGAAAAGACTTGGGTTAAAAAATGAAATGATACATCGTTTCACAAAATATTTATTTGCATTTTGCGGTCATTTAACATAGATGCTTGAAATATTTGAGAAGGATAGCTTTCTTAAGGGTTATAATTAGAAAATGATAATCCTTCAAAGCTTAAAAAATTGGTTTTACAAACACAAGATAACGTAATTTAAAATTATCATGTATTATGCAAGAATGCGTTTTTTAAATGCCAAAAAACATGTAACAAACATTGAAGTTTTCAAGCACATGCCAATCATCTACATGTAGCAATATACAAATACTAAACAGTTGAAGTATTCAAACATAAAAAATGTCGAGTTATTATCCCACAAATATAGCCTTGGTTCTAAAATACAGTCCCAAGGTGCCACATATAATGGCTAGGTTAGTAAAACTTTGATGTAAAAGTAAATGTAGATATTGTCTAAAAATGTCCCATGTGCTACCCTGCTTGAGTGACCTGCAAAAATATGTATTCAAATGAATATGCGAGGAAATGCATTGTAATGCTCACGTGCTATTGAACAGCACTCATTATAGCTGGTCCAGGGTCCAGACCGCCAAAGTCTTTATGTTTTGCCATTCACTACAGTAGTTTATCTTTGTCTGTCATTCTTCAATAAAAGTTTTGGATTTAGATCTTAATCAGTTCTGCTTTTAAGTTTATATGCAAGGAACCGTAAGTTTGAACATTGATACAAAAGCAGCAGCTAAACTCACGTAGTTTTGTGAAAGAATGCAAGACTACTCCTGTAATACCAAAGAGTTTTGTAAATTATTGATGATTACTTGAAGATACTTTATTTATATTATTGTTCCTTCGTATTAACAATCCTCCAAAACAAAATGTATTTATAACCCTACTTTTACTACTAGTGGAATCATACACTACTGCACAAACTCCATTTTCCAACTCTAACTGTAAGTCACTTTCCCAAAAGCTTTGCTGGTATTTGCCGGTGTAGGCTTTTTCACCAGGGATGCCTTCCGTTTGAAAAGTTTTAAATTCCTGGGGAAGTTTACGGATTGAATGCTTCTAAATTTTGCAGTTAGCCAAGTTGGTTTTGAAATGAATAAAAATTAAAAGCCTGGTTGCTAGTTAGCATTACTATCGAATTCAAATTTACATTTTTAGTTACAGCATATTGCTTTCATTACCGTACCTAGTACGGTGAAATTAGAGATCATAATAAGTGGGTAAAACAAAATTGTTCAAAAATTCACAAATAATTGTGTATATATAGGCTTGAAACTTACTATTAGCACATTTCGCAAAACAAATTTTTGTAATAAATCCTTATTAGTTGGATGTTTCATCCATATCTACTTGATTTATCAACAAGATTGAATTCGTTGGAAGTAAGTTCTTTTGCGGAAAACTTTATGCTCCATAGAGTAGCACCATCAACCACAGAAACACTTTGTATTTTTCAAGGTTTGAATGAAATATGCCCAATATGAAGTCCCCTTCAGCCCATTTTCCGTCAGTGACTTAGTGCACAAACAAGGTTTGAAGACAAGAATACGTGAAATCTTAAGATAAAAATGACACAAAATTACCGAGTCCTACCGACAAAATCTTGGCCAGAATGTGGTTTTTTGACGGTATAGTTTTCTTACAAGTTAAACATTTTAGTTGTTGCAAAGTTGCATGCTAAAAATAAATGTACGATTGCATCCGTATGTACCTTTATAATGTAATGAACGGTAACTATTACGAAAAAATAATTTTAGCGTGACTTTAGATTCTCGTGAAAGTATTACCGCATAACCAACTGTAGAGTAACCATCTAAGGATCAATTTTCTGTTTTTAAAGGTCCCATTAATTCGCTAAAAGACTGTTTATAACCGCTGTTACAAACCAATTTTTAAACATAAAAATGAGCACCGTAGACATGTGTAGACAAAGTTCTCCTACCACTAATACGGTACTGTTATATTATGACGTAGTAGATGAATATCAAAGGTTACCCTCTAAAATTTAAGATTACAGACGAGTTTGAGTTTTAGTTGCACGAACTGGAACGATAAATGTATACTCCTTAACAACCTAAACACATTTAATCTTAATCATCAATAATAGTAACTGGCAATTTTTGCATTAATGCTTACAATTTTACAGGTTGATTTAGCTTTAAGACTTATAAAACAGAACACTACAAGAGCTAGGCATTACCGATTAAGGCAATTGCCAATATTCTGTGCAAAAACTTTGCGAATGCATGAAAAAGGAATTTTGTGTTAAATACTTTCTATGTTCAATAGATTATGCTTGAATAAAACTAACTAGAAATTTCAGGTTAAATATGCTGCTAATGACTGAATATTTATTAGAAGCCAGTCAACGGTAAATCATAAAATTGCTCAATGCTAACAACAACAATATAAAAATAATTTTGGTGTACTAGCAAATCCGATTTAAATATTTTGGAGCCTAGTAGCACTTGTTTAGGGAGTATTTTTCTAACAATAAACAAAACCTGGATATGTTAAATAGTGTATCGAAACCGGTAACAGTTCTGCCAAAGCCTTGCGTTTTTGTTTCGTCAACCCACCACTGACCCGTGACTGCATGCTAGTCACACACTTTCAAGTTGTTACGACGAAAAAAAACAGGGTCTGTGTTGTCAATCCACTGCTGGATGAAGGTCTCCCCAAGTGTATTCCAAGCTTTCTTATCTTGAGCTTTGATGTTCCAATCTCGTCCGGCTACTTGTATAATCTCATCTTCCCATCTTGATCTTGGTCGTCCACGTTTACGCTTTCCATCTGGAACCCAGTCAAAAATTTTGGTCCACTTGTCTGTATTTCTTGCAATCTTCCCTGCAAATTTTAATCCATTGGGGGTGAAAGCCGATTTAAGTTACCGCGGTGGCTGGCCGTCGTGGTAACCGATCCCATGCTAGTTGGTTGATTGACCCTGCTCCCTCGAGATAAATCTCAACTTCATTACAGGGTTACTCAACGTAACAGGTTTGCCGACGAGAAGGCCTAACATTGGAATTGACCGTAGATAGGCTGAAGAGATCAGCTTGAATGATCTTATGTTACGCGTCTACGGCCCGGCGTACTTGTCAAGTATTTTATTCTGCTAGACTACGTAGTCTAAATACGGATAAAATAATAAAACAAACAATTTGAACCTAACTCTAGTAATATTATAAGGATGATAGAGGAATTTTCCTATAGCAGATTTTTAAGTCCCAACTTTTGACTGACTGTATTTGTTGTTGTTTAAATATAATCAGTTACCATGTTATAGAAATGTTTGTTTAAACCAAGTAATTGTGTGTTTTCGTTTGGCACATACTGAGTTACTAAAATTCCAAGTTTTTATTGCAGAGCCATCATGCTTTAAAAAAAACTTTTGCTGCTGATGAATGCGACTTGCCATCTCATCTAAATATTTTTGTCATTTTAATGTTGATGCTGCACAAAAACTGTCACACGGAACAGCAGAAAACACTTTATTGAAATGATGATCAATGGGTTTTTGACAAACCCTTTTTAAGATTCGATGCTTTACTATTGACTGCAATAATTTTCAGAATATACACACAAAGTGGTTTTAATGGAAAAGCAATAGTTATATATACGTATTTAGTTTGAAAATGTATGCAAAACTATATAAAGAATATCCCATATATCTTAAAACAATATTTAATCATTTACGTAGAGTTGGATAAGGCTTTTTCAATCAGACTAAACGGCATTTGGGTACTCTCACTTGTGTGTAGGTACTTAGATTTCTACGATGTATACACGGCTTGAGTAATATTACCTTGTAGCAGTAGTATGATCTTGTTTACGAGAATGCCAATTTGGTTTTTCTTTAGGATGGTCTTATAGTAAATCGTTTATGCAGGTTGTTTGAAAGCAAAGTTATTGAAAATCAAAGCTTCAGATCAAATCCATATTTAGAAAAATGTGGGCTTTTAAACGAGGTATGGAACATGTACCGGAATCAACTCTAGCGAAAGTTATTTGAAATTCAATTTTTAGCAATTTTGTAATAAAGACCAAATTTTTCGAAATTTTTCAAAGTTTAAAAAGCTGCTAATTGACATCCTTGAATAACGGATCTCTTACGAGATGATAATGCATGGGAAAGGATCTGAGTTGCTTGAAATGAGCAAGAGCAGAGAAGGGACGTGTTTTGAGATAGAAGAGAAACAGTCGACTGACTGCTGTATTGTTTATTAAATTGCAGAGAATAATAAGAGTTCGGATATAATGAAACGTATTTTATGTTAGTCATATATTATGACTAACCTGTGACTAATTGATGACTAATGGATAAGGTGACTAATGACTAACTGGCAAAACGTGCCAAGCACGTTACTCTAGCTGAGGTTTTACAGATTTTTATAGCCTTTGTAGCTCGTTTTCTAAACTTTTAGAATTACAAAGCACAGTTACTAAAGTAATCCCGTAATACAAAATATTTGGCTTATAAAGAAGTACACTTAGTTTTAGATCATTGGGACAATAATTGTCCTAGTTAAAAAATTCAATGGAAATAATTAAGTTTAGTCTGCGTTTGTAGAAAAACGAATTCTGAATACTACGCGCACAATTATCTGGAACTGGAGGTTACCTGAAACACACAATCATTGAATACGTGTACTTAGTAAACGAAAATTTGGGTACCGGTAAATATCTAAGTTAACGTCACCGGTGGTAAAATGGCATTGTGTCACAAAGAAAGGTGCGTATCATAATAATGCACACCCGTCCGCTTTAAGAATAGATAACAAATAGTGTTCATAATACAAGTAAAGTAAACATGAACATAATGTTAGTTGGTGTTGTAACCAAATTATGACAATGCAGGTTAAACCTCTTTGACTAACGTCAGAAATGTAACGGTTTTCCAAAAACAAGTTTTCCGTTTGTCGAATACCAATCCCTTAAAAGTTAAAACAAATGATTTTGTTTTCATGGTTTTATTTAACCATAGTGATTTTTCAAAGAAGGAACAAACCATTGATTTTGCATATTCGTATTTTCGTCGTGCGTACAGACAATAAACTAATATACCTTAAAACCATAACATGGACCAATGACACAAAACTAAGCTGATATTCAGAGTTTAATAACGACTGTTGTGAACTAAAGAGTTTGTTAGTAACTCCAACAGTTTCTTCTTCTCTTTACAGTCCTGTGTCCTCCAGTCGTGTGTGTGTGCGACTAAACCATTTGTAAACGTATAGCAATGTTTCAGGATTAATATTTATGCTAAGTTAGTTTCTTTTCAAATTTACTGAAACCACGGAAAAATCAAGACAACTTTTAGTATTTATGTGTAAATATTTATGTCTCAATTTTTTCAAACGTATTGAGTATAAAATGAATGCGGATTAGGCAGATTTTCCACAAAAGTTTTCCATTTTTATTGCGATATTTTTGAATTACCAAGCGTTTGGTGGCACTTGAATATGATGACAATTAGACAAGTTGCTCTCCTGACTGACTTTCGACTAACAACGATAACTAAACAAAAACACCTGTTGTAGGTTTAAAATACATTTTTATTGCCATTGTTTAGGATACAGCCAAATTTGAAAATACCGTAAAAACGTTTGATATAATATTCATTAAGATGATTGTGAGCTGTATCCCTGGTTCCGTGCATAGTAAGAAAACATTGGTTATTTTGGACTATCTTAGGTACCACATTGGTACATTTACAAGGACTAAATATATACATCAGGCAAGCAAGCCACTCCGGAAAATTTAGTATCCACATACATATTTTTGGATTCCTCAACTTTATTCGTACCTATACTATGAACATGTTTTTTGCCTTCTCAGTGTTGCTTTAGAATAATAAATGGTTAATTACTTAGACTCTTTTTACAACAAATTTATATGTGCATTTTTGCAATGTACGTAGAAATGCAAAGACGTGTTAGGATTAATATTTCAGCCGTTGGGTATCTAACCATGACAAAATAGTATGCATGTGGTATTGGTTGATATAATGCTGCCGAGCGCCGAGGAAATTGTGGTTGGGATAATTTTTGATTAAGCGGAATAGTATTGAAGGCATCAGTTGCGGAAATTTTGAAATTGTAATTGACGCAGTTTCAATTTCTTTTTGATTGCTTGAATTTTCAAACCTTCAGTAAATCAGCGGACGCGGCAATCAAGCTGGGCCAGTTGCAAAAAGTATATGATTACTTACAAAACATGCTGTTTCATTAACTGGTAATCTTGTATTGTAATGTAGATGTGGCTTCAGATTCATGGAGTTTCGATAATGTTTTACTTGTTGCTACCCATAATTGCTGCCTCACGTATAAACGTCTAAAATGTAGCATAGTACGTTTTCATGAGTTTTTAAAGAGAAGTATTACTTGACTTGTACTGATCATGTGTTGGTTATTACTGGCGAAATCAAATTGCATTTGCGTTGATGGTCTTGAATTATTGACTGCTTAGTTGTGAAAACTTTTCTTGTTTCGTTTAATTATGTGGTGCATAATGTCGGTAGCACATACAAATACTTACAAACATACTATTATAATTCATAATGGACTAAGTTTGACTTTGACTTTTGGATTGTCCTGTAAATATTATAAATTTACATGATGACCTGAGACTTTAATTTCAATTGAAACGTACTTGCTTTGTACCGTTTTTGTAATAAATAGGAAAAAAATAAGGGTCGTAAATTTTGTTTTTTTGAGCATGTAATGCCAAGGATGATTTCTTTGAAACTCAAACCTTGCTCTAATGAATTGTCAAAGAATGTTAGGGATGGCAGGCACAAAACAGGGGAACCCATTTTATAATAATTGGACTAACCTTACACATTCTTAACTAGATTACACTGTTGACCTACTCGTATGCTTAATTAATTACATTCACATTTAATCTTAATCTTTCTTGTGTCGATGCCAATGCACAAGTGGCTGGTGTTCAAAGAGAAACTTGCCGCTCATGTAAAGATGGAGGTGGTTTTGTGTTTGCTCAGGTCGGCTGTTGTAGTTGAAAGAATCCGAAAATAAAAGAAATGTCTGGTCAACTTAGTATGCGATCAGTGCTAAAAGTTCTCATCACCATAAAAAAGTCGGTCTATATTTCATATTACAAGCGGCCGTTGTTCCGCATCAAGATTTGAAAGCCGAATTTTGTTGGTGGGTTATTACTATTCCTCAATGGGAAATGCTCGGCGATGGACATAGCTGATGCGTGTCACCTATGATTGCTACAATCAAATTAACACAAACACTGGTTTTATAGTTAACGTAGTTATGAATGTATTCCGGAAAGCATTACTTCGGCGGAGACAAACAGGAATAAACCTAGTCGATTACTGAAGTCCATTATCACAAAACTTAAAGTTCAACATTGTTGTTTGGTAACACGTTAAAAAAGGCTGACAATCATAATTAAAAGCACAATCACGTTTAAATCGTATGTGTGTTAATGATAAAAGTTACATACTAAAAGTCTACAAATAAGGTGGTCTTTAAAATTCATTATAAAAATGATTCAACGTTTGCTTAAAAAACCAAAGAAACTACAAAACGAATTACTAGTTGCAGAAAGATGTTATATTTTAGTCTGTAAATGACATTTACTAAATCATATTGGAGTACTTCTTGAATTTGCTTCTTCTTGTTCTTCAGCTTAACAACAATGAAATGCAAAAAGCAGATTCTTGCTCTTGACGATGGAATGGAATATTTGCGGAATAATATTTTATGAGCTTACTTACGTGCAAAATGTCACATCGTCATCTTCGCACACAATAACGACGTAAACTAACGTTTTCTAGATGTTAAACGTGTATATTATGAAGTCTATTCTTGCAAAATGAGTGCCTTCCGGAAAGTAATCTTTCTCCTAGAATCCGTTCTTTTAAAAACAATTAGAGTATAAAATTGTCAAGCATTTTTCATTCAAGTTTGCTCTAAAATATATTGTAACAATCATACATCATCAACTTTTAAGTCAGCACTTGCTCTTGTATACGCGCTACAACAATAGTGCTTTGTAAAAAGGCAGAATTTTAGGCCATGAGAATCAATTGTACAGGGTTTGCACAAAACAATTTCGAATTTAACTCAAGAAGTTGTATAATGGTAATAGCAAAGTAGCTTTATGCAGAACGTTTTCACTCAATGTAGTTGGTAAAAATATTTAATACTAAATAATGATGCAAATAATATTAAAAAGACAATTGCTAATTTTTAAAACGCAACTTTCAAACGCAACCATTAAAACGTTAGCATAAATGAATAACTAAATTTTGATACCAATGAGAATCTAGCTAGAAATATTGATCGAACATGGAGGACGTGTTAGGCGAGGAAAATGGTTAGACAAGGGGGAGTTTCTGTTCTTCTGTGTCGCGAATTAGCGGAATTTAGGCTTATCTTTATACAGTACGTTGACAGTTCGGCAAATTTCTTATATCTTGATGGTGTGTTTTTGGGTTGCTTTTATGAAACCCATTTGCCGAAAATGCACATGATAGGAGTCCGTGAATTCTAAAATCTAGGTAGCAATTTAATAAAGGCAACGTACACAAAGACGTAATTGCTGTGATTTGAAGAAGTGTAGAAATTACGATATACAATGTAACTTTCAAATTACTCCAGTGTTGAGGAACGTTATGAGTTTGCTCCAGTTTTGATGATAAATGCTTGCTAGCATTTAATTAGTCCGCTTTCTTGATTCCTGATTAGGTTGCAAACCCTGATTCCATGACAACCATGTCTTTTTGAGAAAACACATCCTAACGTTGCCTCGAATTCACAATTTACATAAGAAAATTAATTTGAAAACAACTTCTAACGGATTCGTCATAAAGCATAATCAATGCCTGAAAAACTCCCAAATATTGGTGCTACTTTTTAAACGAACTAGTTAGTTTAAATAATATTTCTAGTTTCTTGTATGTTTCAAAAGCGTACCCTGCTATTTCTTTGCGCAACATTTAGTAAAAATATAATTTAGTGATATGTGATTGTAACGTTTTAAACCGTCTTTCAAAAAATGTATTTTGGAAGGAAATTTTTTTTGTATTTATCTGAAAAGTACTTTTATTGTAAAAAATTGGATTGACAGCATCAAATAAACAGTTGCAGCATATAGTGTATATGATCGCATTTTTGCTTGTTACAAGTCCAGCATATTAGTTATAAAGGGCCCACCAGCACCAAAGCTTGGAAGGGAATTAGGCACTAGAGGATCATACACAGGAGATTGGCAGCGTTGAGCAAGAGGCGCAATTGCAGCAACTCGTAATCGCTGTCAATATCCCCGTAGTCGCTTGAGTTTCCCGAACTTTCGCTTTTGGTGGTATTTTCAATTTCATAAGGGCCAATGCTTGCAATTAAATTCTGGACTTCGTAAAGGTAGTCCCGTAACATCTGCGCCGGTCTCATAAAAAATCGAGAGAGGGGACGCCAGATCCCACTGGGTGGGTTTACTAGTTTCTTAAGAGCACTGGCTGTGAGCAAAAGAAACGAGTTTCCCATCAATAACGTTTGGTGGCGGCCTTCAAGCCAAAAATCCCGAATCTCGATTTCCCTCCGTTCTGGCATTTTAAGTAAATAAAGTCGATTTGTATGAAACTTTTTCACAGAACAAACTTGATTGATGACTGCATGAGTCTAGTGATGATGTTGCTGTTGAATGACAATGGAAGTGTACTGCGCTCTTTCTCTTACACTTAACACGCTCCCCAAAAGTTAGCTTTAGAGTGACGGGAAAATGCTGAAAATGTAGAGTGATGTTTATTGGTGTATTACTCCTGCAACACTACTCTCTTTATTCAAACATACGCTTCATCTGTTTCATCATAATCATTCATATTCATATCAGATCAATATCCCAATCATCCACTCTGACTATCGTTTTGACCAGAACTACACTGAAATTGTAGAAATCTCAGTGGCAAATATGTAAAGTTATTCACAAAGAATACTTCAACATCTTTTGAATGATCAACCGCTAGGTTACATAAGTGCATTTCAATTGGTAATTGGCGACCTTATGAATGAATCAGTGGCGCCGTCCATAATGTGCTACCAAATGTACTTTTTGGAATCCGTCCTTTTAAAACTGAAGAATGGCGGAAAGAAAAACGGTTTCGTAGATTACAATCTACATGCTGCGTATATTGCCGAACCATTGTATGCCATTAGAAATGCTTGCGAGTTTTTTGTTTTGTGTGATTACACTCCCGATCATATGGAATTCAAATTGCTCTCTTGCTTGATGCACAAGGGATATCCAGCCACTAGGTTATGTTGTTTTAGAATTAGTACATTTTTTCAACTCAAAGCGGAGGCAGCGCATAATTTTTTTGCTACTTCATAAACAAAATTAAAAATTTAATACTTGGGTTTCAAAATTTATGTCTGCAATTTTATTTTTATACTGTATACAGGCTTCCATGTACTACTTAAAGATTTTATATTCGGCAAGCTGACGCCATTTATCATGAACGTTAGTTTCCAAAACTATATATTGCCCAATTTAGGTTGATTAGCATTCCTTAAAAGTTGAATTTATGCACAGAAATATAGGGGCTTCCGTATATAAACATTCCTATACCAAACTAAACTTAACAAAATCAAAAGTATAAATTTAAAATGCATCGAAAGAACCCTGAATTTTAGTATAACATAAATGGTTGAAATTGAATTTTTTTCTATTTTACGTCACCTCGGAATGAAGAAACAGCCAGATCTTAAATTGTCGGGTGAGATAACACGAAGTTACACATAGCAAACTTATTTTTGGAACGGAAACAATAAAACTGGTCTTTGAAACGCATCAAGCAATTTGTTGTACATCTCTGATCACATTTGTTAACAAACCAATTAGAAATCTAATCAAACAATTAAAATACTTTTGTTCTCCAGCAAGAAAGTACATGCATTTCATTTCGATTATAGGGCTCCGTTTTAATTGTCTGATGTGAATTAATATTCTACGTGTATTTTTAATCATGGTTTGTTTTGGCTTTATTTTGAAGGCAAATGCGAGATTTTAATGGACACAATTGCAGCAATCTATGAAATACTGGTTTTCAGCTTTTATATTCTTAACTTATATATGAAATGGATATACAAACCCATTTGTAAAATAGTTACAAACTCTTTCGTCACTGATTTGATTGTAGGTATCAAACTGCCTGCTTATACCTGCAACTTGAATTATAACAAAAACCATAATCCCATACATTGACGTTATATAGTAAAACTTTCAAACGCCAAATAAAGTTTACCACTCTTCAGCGGATTTACTGAAGGATATAGAAGGAGCGTTCAATCAGGTTTCCCATTTAAGATATAGGCTATCCTTTATTTAATGCCATTGCGATATCTTGTTCTACTCTGTATATGAAAAAATCCTAGTCATGCAGTTTAGTTTTTTTTAATATGTCTGGTAGCGTTTCATACAGTTTATTAAGTATATCCATGCGCATTATGTATTGGGCAGATTTAAAGAAACAAACAGCACATTATTTATATTTAGAGACATTTTTGTGGCTAACGAGGTTCACAGTTATTTAAAACCTGAACTTTCTTTTACTTGCAATGACAATCTACAATTGCATCTGTCCTGCAATATGTAGAGATGAGGAGAAGCAGAAAACTTTGCCTTTCTGTTTCGACATGTCGTGACAGTGGCTCAATATCTTGTAAGGAGAAAATGTATCCTGCAATAAGTTACCTCTGTGGTAAGGTTTAAGACAGCTTACTGAATTACAAATGCTCTTAACCAACAAAACAAATCCTCAAACTATACCCAAAATGCAGTTGGTAAAATTTTTAGTTTTTTGATTGGTCACTAGGCAATGAAAGTTTATAAAATTAGAATAGTTATTTGATGTGTAGTCAAAATAGTTATCGTGTTACATTAACATAGTCAGGATATTTGTTTATTGATGCTATATTCTTCACCAAGATCATTTCTGTGGTCAGTTTTACCGTGTTTCAAAAAATAAATTTTTGAGGAAGTATCAGAAATGTTCGTACCGATCCTGTCAACTCCAGGCTTTTCAAAAAACCTAAATATAATGTTGGTATTAAGGGTAATACAGTCACAAAAACAAGAGTGTTTAGGAATTTGCTTTCGAATTATTTTTAGGTAGAACAATTTTTATATTCTTTACATATAAACGATTTAAAACTGCCGTTTTGTCTCAAGAAAACTTTTAAAATGAAGGAAAGTAGTAACCAGAAGGATACGTAAATGAAGCCATTCAAATGTGATCAATTTTTCGAACGGTTCTAGAAGCACTAAAAAACAATTTAAAATTTGTTTGTAACGATTGCGTTTCCAATAACCCGCTAATCTTCAGTGTCGACAAATCTCCATAACTAACATAATCGACACGAGAAGACAAACTAACATTATCATTTCAAAACAATTCGCTTACTATACGTTTGACTGTATGCTTTAACTTTTTGTTAATTGCGTGTCGTGTTGCTAGAAAACAATTTATCAACATTTGTTTTCAAAATATATAACTCCTGACAAATGTACTGCCAGAGGTGGTCTACTAGGAAAATATGCTAGTACTCTAGTGTGCATGTTATATGGCTCAGATGGAAGTGAAATTTCCGTTAATAGCAGCAGTGAAGGAAGAAATTCCTGTAGTAGTGGGATAATTTGGCCTAATGGACCATTAGTAATGGTCAAAACACCACTCATAAAAGAAATGTTGAAGAAAACATTGCATTGCATTCATGCACGTTGCATTGACCAACCTTATCAATGATCTTAAAGCTGCTCGTATCGTGAGTGGTGTTGAAGTGAGTTGAGTGCTTGCTGTCTGAGCTGAAGATGTCGTAGTAATTATTGAAAAGTTCCTTGGATACGGCTATTCTCTTCAACGCCAGGAATAATCCTTCCTACATGTCCCGGGATGTAGTCCAAGTTAGGGGGTCCAAGCAAGGTTATCTCGAAACAAATACGGATTGAGTATATTCAGTTAGTATTTCGTCTGGTAATCGATCCGTATTGTGAGCTTAAATTTATTATTTCGCTTATAGTCTTATAGGCTTTTGCCTAAACGTTTTCCGTAGTGAATGTCCGCCAAAAAATTTCGTTAGTGCGGAGTGTGTCCGCATCAAAATATTTCTGGCAGGGTATGAACGGTTATTGATTATGGGGAGGTGGCGCACTTATTCCCTTTTTGGGAAGTGAAGTCGCTGTGGATGTGGAGCTTGACCAGCATTCATAGAAGTTCTATCTTTTCGTTTTTGGAGTGGGTTCAGTTTACCCCTTAGATTCAGACGTTTGCTCACTGCGGATTGGGTTAACTGGAATGGCAAGGTCCGGTGAGACCGGAGCAAAGATATTTGTCTCATTATAACGCCGTAACGCGATTGGATTTGCTGCTTATAATAATATTTTTACAACTTCAAGCTTCTATTCAATCTCAATCAGTTTGACTTATACTTTTTTCCTGTTGCAGGTATGATTGCCTTATGCTCCGGGTAATCATGTGTGGTTTCAGTAAGAAAGATGTAAAGATCCCGCAAAAACTTCGAATGTGAATCTAAGGTTTGTGAGTGTTGTCTCTTCCTCCCTGTAGTGTCGATAACCAGTGTGTAAATGTGAGAAGATATCGAAGAAACGTCTCCCTTGCTGGTACATTTGAGGCTCTCCAATAGCCTCCTGGGTTGTGCATAATGCGCTGCTAACCTAATGCTAAGTCAGTAGATTTCTCAGACTCCTCTGCTGCTTGTTGCTGTGGTCGGCTATAAAAGTCCAGTTTCTGATTTCTCTGTGTCATAGGTAGATCATGAGATATTTAACAGTTGTTTTTAATTACCGTCTCACGATACCTCGAGTACAGATTTGGTGATGGTACCTGCACCTTCTCTCCAATATACGACAAGCAGCACACAATGGAATATTATGAGTTCTTCCCAAAGTTTCTTCCATCAAGAAAAAAATATGCGTAAATACCAAAGTTAATCGGAAAACTGTGGTACGCTTGTTTTCAAAAAGCGCTATAGTGTCTCTGATCATATAGATTATCCTAATCGGAAAGTATCTAGTTCTGTTGTTCCTGTTCCAATAATCATCTTTAGCTGGTTCTGCTGGTTCGATTAAATTCGTTTAATTTTGAAATCAGCTCATCCGCTTTCTCTGAGTATTTGTTGTATTTTGTTGTTTAACTGGCAACAGTCGCACTTAATATTGCAGAACGGTCTACGCTATTAGCAACCGCATGATGCAGTTTGTTTGCAAAGTCTTTGTCTTTCTGCAGTTCAACATTACGAGTTTTAAGGCCGTTAACTGATTCACTTAAGCCTTTATATGAGGTTTTCATGGAAGTCGCAAATGAGTATGGCGACTTA
The DNA here is from genome assembly GCA_029691765.1 of Entomobrya proxima. Classification (NCBI taxonomy): domain Eukaryota; kingdom Metazoa; phylum Arthropoda; class Collembola; order Entomobryomorpha; family Entomobryidae; genus Entomobrya; species Entomobrya proxima. The sequence continues at coordinate 56,902,219 of CM056169.1, forward strand.
AAGAACTCTAACAATGCTCCAGATAGTTCCTCAATGGGCAGGGTTGGGGGCTTGGCCATTTTGTTCTAGGACGTCGTTTTCAATGATGTGTACTCTTGTTGGAATATTTATTCTGTTGCTACTTACATTGTAAAACCAGTTTAAAACTTCTATATCTGCCAGTTATATCATAAAGATGATCTGATACTAGATTTGATAAATCTTGGCTATTTTATGATTAAAGTAGTCCTGGCGTGTTTTTAAATAAATGCGTAGTTAATCTTATAAAAGCCGAGTATAAGTGGAGAATCAAGGCTTCTTTCATATTAATCACAAGCAATACTTTTTCCGTTGTTCATTGTTGAGCTTTACCATAATACAATATAAAAACCACAGATTTACTCTTTATATGCGGAATAATTTTTGATGAGTTTACTTGCGTCGGCATCTTTTTAAATTGAATATAAACCAACAATCCCTAGATGGTAAATATGAATATATGAATGTTTTTGGAAAGTGACCCTGCTCATAGAATCCTCTTTTTAAGTTTTTTGTGGGATTCAACAGTCAAGAATGTTTCATTCAACGTTTCATTCATTTATTCAAACAATTAAAGCTGCAATCAACTTATTGTACCCGATGTGCACAAAGGCAAACTTCAAAAATAAATAATAAAGTTTTATAACCGTAGTAGCAAAACAGCTTTATTCATAATTTATTTAACATTATAGATTGAGAAGGTATTATAAAACACTAACGATGCAAGAACGTTCAGGATTTTTACCTTAGAATTGGTTCTATCGAACGTTTGGGGTCCTGCAATAGTAAATTAAGGTAATAGTTAGTAGGTACCTAAAATAATAAACGTCGGTACTAATAGTTCTTTTTCATGTGATATTATGAGTTTAAGACACATTCGTCATAAAGAAGTTGTAAATTGGGAAACTCATGTCTGTAAACTACTTGATTATCAAAGTATTTTTCTAATTTTGAATTTTGCTTTAGCAATAGATTGAGCTTTCAGGTATTAAATTCTTGTGCATAAACAATGGCTGATGTATGGTATTCCGCAAGATGACCTCTTAGATGCTACTTGTGTGTCTATGACCACTTCTTCTAATGTATTTGTGGGTATTTCAATATATATATATATGTCATGTGATATGGCATAGAAGAATAAAACTTAAAGATACTTTTGACTTTTACATTTCTAGTTGCTTGCGCTCAGCTAAGATAGGAAACAATTTGGCTTTACTTGAAATAGCACAAATTTAGCAGTAGCTTGAAACAGCAGTTAAATCAACAAAGTTTGCAAACAAAAAGAATTTGTCAAAACTATCTTCTTAAGTGGAGTGAACCACTAGCGGACATTGGCCGGACAACTATTATTTTAACCAAAAATCAAGCATCCATACTTAACGTAAAATATAATTTAATAAAGCCGGCAACATGCCCACATGTACCAAAGTAGCGAAACCAGTAGTATAGTTTCAGAAAAAAATTCTTTTAGTTTTGTTTAATTCAAAAATACATGATTAAACAAGGGGACTTTCACAAAAAATTCTTTTAGTTTTGTTTAATTCAAAAGCCCATTTCTGAACAAGGGGACTTTCAGGAAAAAGGATTTTAGTTTTGACCTTTGACCTTTGGAGTTGACCAATTGACCTGAATTTTTGCGCAGAGCTACCTCATGTTATGGGACTCCTTTATGCCAAGCTTCGTTAAAATCGGTCAAACTGTTTAAGAGATATCGCACGGACGGACAGACATACAGCGCCATCATATAAATTAGCTTTCGCTACTTAATAATTTGGACTAAGTATGGATTATCCGTACAAATAACTTTTCAAAAATTTAGCTTATTCGTTGTCGCCTGATTAATTTCACACACTAGCTCACTAACGTCTTGTACCTATTTGGCGTCTTTCGCACTACCACCTACCTCAGGCATGTGCTGAAAACTAAGCACGAGCACTTGGGGGTTCCACCGTTCCACCAAATCCGTTCAATCAGCTTCTTCCCACTGATAAAATTGTATTTCACCTTCCTCTGTTTCTGGGCTCATCTTTTCATACAGTATATTCATAGCGCCGCGTTTTGGAAATGTAGCACACAGTCCCAAGTATCAGCTCGATGTAGGTTTGCTGCAGATTACTGCTTTCAAGAATGTTTCAGTGTCAAGCTCATTGCTTACTGCTTTAAGAAGTAGGCAAAAAATGTTTATGTGTGGTACAGCAACAAACAATGTCAACGTAGCTCACACCCGGAAATTGGAAATCTTTGATATATTCTTGAGAATTTAACAATCGACACTTAAACGCCTTGTGATTTGTGTCCTCGTATTTCTCAACAAAGCAGCGTACAAATCTTTAAAATTTAAAACATTCAAAGTTTGGCGATCCTTTTTCCATCCTTTCTTCAAATTTTGGAACAGTTTGCCGGGTGTCAAGAGATGAAGATGGACCATAGTTTTCACTGTTTAACAAAAACTCATATAATGAGACGAACCGCGTCTTTTTTCAATCGCTCCCTCTCCTTATATCGTGGTGTTGTCGCTGATACCAAAGCATTTCTGGTGTTACTTCAGTTGAGCTGACCCACGTAGAGTCAGTACTGTCAGTACAAAACAAAATTATGTTTGCCTACCTATTTAAATTGTTGAACTAGTGGCCACTTAGTAATCACAAAGTTTTTGACAGGCTTATTGGTATGTTTTGTAAAGCACGTCGTGCATACATACATTGACGAATTACTTCTTTCGCAACCCTACAATGTCACAGTTGACAATTAATTTTTCATGGTTAGTTAACTTGATAAATATTGTTATTTTGCAAACAAGGTAGTCGGTAAAATATTTAAGGTTTAGTGAAATAACATAGAGTTTTGTATGGTGCAAATATCAAAGTATATACGTAAGTTTAACATGAGCCTATACTAATGCGGAATGCGAAGTATGTAAAGTAAGAGAGAGCAAGTGCTGCTAGTGGTTTTTGATCGAGACTCAACTCAAGACTCAAGAGTAACTTTATTTAACTGCATAATTTATCAATTCATATCTGTATAGTAGCATATTATCATATACTCGTCTATCAAAGCATTATATCCGTAATATATGGGACAAATTTACCAATTTTTCCTAACCAACCTACTTAGCAAAATACCCTATATATATGTCATCATGTAAATGGAAATTGATAAATAGTAAAACTGATGTTCAACATAACTTCAAGACTTCTCAAGTAGCATATAGCTGTTTTCCCAAATGTAGGAACAGTTCATGTAATCACTGTGGTAGTTTTAAGTTATAGCATTTGTCTGTATTTGCGGATGGCCGAAGTTCCGTTTTTGAGAGAAATGAGGTTTGGGTAAACACTTCTATTAGATTTGAAGCAACAATTGCGCATAGAAAAGGAAAATTTAGCTCTTATCTCATTTGTGGGTACAAGAAAGCTTAAATGTGCACATGTTCAAAACTGTATATTCTAGTTTGCAACCACTACCATAACTAAATAATAACAAATTTTAAAGATAGTTAAGAAGAGAAGAAATTGTACAGGGCGGAAAAATAGAAAGCAAGTAAATGTATCATTGTTTCAGTATGGCTTGATTTTACTAATTAGGTTGGGAATGGCTAATCTAAAACATTTTGCCATATTAATTTTGCGAAGGTAAAGATGAAAACTTAAGTTTGCACGTTGCTCAAATATTAACTACAATTTGTGCCAATATTTGGAAGTTTGAAATGTATAAAAAACAGTGATTTTACTCATCATTTAAAAACAAAAATTTATGAAAGCATAATAATGTATAATTTTGGAAGAGCTCGGCTTCCTTGGCTGGCTAGCTCAATACCCTGTAAGCGGGATAAACTTTCAAAGTGAATCCTCCCAAATTTTCATGAGGTACATTAGAATTTGTGGTATAATAAACAACTGAGTATGGTAATAATGATGTCGAGCAAGATTGACTCGTGCGGTCGTTGTCATGTCATGATAGAGACTAATCATATGCAGTCACTTTATTCTGTTCGTACAGTCATGCAAATTATACATACATTCATCTTAAGACTATGACTTATATAATTATATATCTATACTGTTATACTAAATACACGTCAGTGTGACAGTGGCCAACTAAAGCCAGTGCAGGCTTTACTGTATAACGTGTTATTGAAATATCTGGCAAAATAACCATTTGTTACTTTGAGAATTATTGGTGTGAAACATCATATATCGTGTGTCGTTTGTCTTCGTGCATTTGGCTAGATCAAAAATTCAAATGGTGATTAGCATTTGGGCGGTAATATAAGCGAAAATCTAAATCTGAATATATGTTGTCGTTGACGTGTGTCGTTCTTTTCAAACCTTTGAACAAAGGACAAAACTTAATACAAGTTAACATGGTATAGAATTGGAAGGTTAAACTTATACAATGTAAACCTTTATTGATTCTGTATTGAGCAAATTAGAGCTTTGCAGGTAAACAAAGCATTAAACCAAATTATTATTTTTTATGATTAGAACAGGAATTATTTCTTAGTTGACTCATCTCGTTTCGTACATTTTAAAAAAGAGTAGTGTCAGGTTGCTTACATCATACGCTCACACCTTGACAGAGGGTTAAGTCTGTCATTTGGTATTAATAAATAATTTATTCTTGTTTCCGTGAGTAAATCACGAATGTTAGAAATTGGTTGACTAATGTACATAAAAGCCAATGACAATAACAAATCAAACGGACTTTACACAATTTATTTCACTTCTACCAAAATATAATGCATGTGATCATGAGAAGGAGTTTTTGGGTTTTTATCATTTTTTTGAGCATTTCGTCAAAATTGGTGTACATGTACCCACTTGAATTGTGAATTCAAAAATAGTATTGGTTTTGTTCCAGGGTGACGATATCACTGTAAAATTGATGATTGAATATGACGATTTCATGGTATTCGGCGAATACTGGAATTTTTGAAGTTTTTTGAACAGAACTTTTGTATGCATCAAAATTAAAGAAATCCCCGGGAGGCCATCCTGATTTTGTTAATGCTTGTTTTAACAAAACAAACCACAGGACAAAATTCCGTTGCATGGTTGAAATATTTGGAAAAATGTATGGACAGGTATACCAAGCTTGACAGAATCCATCGTGCCAAAAGTCTTCCGTTTCCGTCTTCTTTATCCAAACTGTCTAGTTGATGTACCGAATTAAAGCTGATGCAAAACACCAGGATCGTATATCTCAGTTTTTTGAAATACCGACTTAAACGAAAGTTATGACCATTATTGCAAAGTGATACAATTTTGAACATAATGGATAGTTTTACTAATATGCTTCTGAAGATGCTATATAATACCTGTAAGTATTCGGACACAAATGTGGTAGAGAAAAAAAAGAAATGTGGTAGTAATTGTTTACGAAAGCGGATTTTTATGTTGATTTAAAATTATTCTTTATCATTAATGGAAGGTAGGAAATTAAAAATATGGTGTGTAGTGTGGCATGAAGGTGCGTAGATGTATATGATACTTACAGTGTACCCATTTTTCTAAAAAGAAATGACTAGTTACTAAGAATAGTAGTCACAAAATTGTACTAGTGAAATTTTATATGACACGTCATGTTAACATTTTTTCCTCTTTATTTGTCAGAAACAAAATCTACTTTTTACAGCAACAAACGAGTATTTATGAGTTGCTTAGCTTTTCAAAGTAAGGTACAATAATTTTTACAAAAGAGAATTGTGTGATCCGCCATTTACGACGAATACACTGCTCTGTATTATAGTTTTCGCACGATTTTTAAGTTTGGTACTTTAGCGAGTTTCTGAAATATTAAAGTTAGCACTATTTTAAAATTGATAATAATATCAACTTTTTTTAAAAATGTGTTGCCACAATGTAGCCAAGAGCGATATTTTTTGTAGCAATGTAAGTAAACGGTAAATGCGTTAAAGAGCTGTTTTATGATAAGAAAACGAGTGTGCATTTTAAAAAAATATTATTTTACAATGTATATATATTATATATTATTATAGATATTATTTACTATATATTTTGTTTTTATGAATTACATGGAATACATGTTATATAATTGATATATGGAAAAACAAACAAAAACAATAATGAAAATTTTTTGAAAATAAAACAATCAAAACAATTGTAAATAATGCCGATCTCTTTTGATTTTGTCAACGCATTATCATTTATCGTGCATCTGAAGACATTCAAAAATTTATGTACAAGTTAGATAGGAAAGTAAGCCGCAATTAAAAAAAGGATGCTACCGTGGTTTGAAAATTTGCGAATCTTCACAATCTGACATCTCATGTTGGTCGGTGAAACAAAATTTTGTACAAATCAAACAAACAAATCAAGCCGATACAAAAGGTAAGCAAGGTAAGATATTTTTCGGAATGAATAATGATAGGGCATAAAATGCACCTGCAGTCGAAAATTCCAATACACTTCTTCGTTTTTACGTATTCATCATTACTGTCAGAGATACAGGAAGCAATCAGTATATGCTGGGGTAAACAGGTAAGCCAGTCTTCAGAAAATTGTGGATATTTTGGTCTTGATCAATTTTTTCTCCTATACCAACAATGAAATTAAAAGCATAAAACCTTTCAAAATATATGCCTTGGCAATTTACAAATATTTTTACTACAGAACTTGAAATCTTTAGGATTAATTGAGTGGTAAGAAGGAGTATGCAACAAAGGATCAAAATTAGGGCCTGGTTCAAAATGTTTATCCATTTACAAAGTAGGAATTCCTGTTCTTGTAAGACGTTAGTATCGTGGAATAGCTTGTTTAACATATGGTCCAAAAATCTGGAATAGAATATTTACACCAGCAAATATGCGCAGAGCAACTATTCATGTCATCGAGAGCAATTTTGGCTTCATTGGCTAGTCTGAGAGTCGTCTATTCTAATTTTTTACCATACTTTTATACAAAGCTTAGCATAGTTTGTTTTTATTTTGTTTTTATTTAAATAAAAAAGAATACTTACATCGTTTGAAGCAGCAAATTATTCCATGTTTGATAAAACAGCTTTCTATCAAAGAAGCAACCAGTGTGTGTATGGTTCAAACCATCCCGTATTTAGAACGCCATAAAAAATGGCATATCAACATACCTGTGAAATACACTCTGTGTCAATTGATAATCAATAAAGTTGCCTAATATTCTATGAGGACCATCATTTGGTCTGGTATTACTACACATACATCCTGATACTCTAACAATTATTACCACTTAGTTTCATAAAAAATCGTACAGGCTATAGAAAAGTTTGATATTGCTTAAGGAAAAAGAACAAATTTAAAAACTGAAAAAATTTGGTTTCCCAAAACCGATGGGCCACCATAAGGTACTAAAACTAATTGGCGCCGTTCGTGCTTAGAAACAAATTTTTGCGAGACACTTCAGGGATGAAAGGTTACTAGACTAGCTTCTGGTTATTAAAAGTGGTATGAATAAGTTTAGAAAAAACATGTTTTGTCACAGTTATTGTTTGCGCGTATCTTGTGGAAAAATCTTCCACTGAAATCCCAAAGACACAAAGAAAGTTCCCAAACATTTTCAAGCTATTTCAGTTTGATGTTTTCTGTTAAAAGTTTGCATATAAAAGCAGTTTAAGAATTATTTGCACTTGATTCTTGATACAAACTCGGTAATGCTTAAATTTGTTTTGTCGCTCTGCAAGATTTTTATTGATTAGGTTAATGAAATGTGAGCAATTATGGTATTTTAAAAACAGACGTGTCCTCAAAACCACAAATTTTAATTGGGATGGATTAAATGCAAACTGCTAAAAACAAGAAATTGATGTATTCTTAGATTTTAAAATTTCTGGTAGATTTGTAGAAACACAAAATCATACATGATAAAACTTCAAGATCATCTGATGTAAGTCATAGTTAATTCAGAAGCTTTTTTATTTTTATTATTGTATTAATAACTTGTTACACGAAGTTTTTGTTTTGTCCGACTAAAGAAGTGTTGCGTTAAATTTTTGTTCTTCTGATGAGGTGTTTGAAGGATTTCTCGTGTTAAGTTTTGTGCCGGCTACAAGTTTTGCTGAAAATTTGAGTTTGTACTTTAAAGTGTGTACGCAGCTTTGTGAAAGTACTTTCTGAAAACAAAGCTTGGTATTACCATTATCATGAGACTGCGCATTTGTTTCAAGTACTCACCAAAATCGAAATTGTGTTGTTGACAACAACTTGTTGTGTTGGATTCCAGAGGTAAATATGTGTTTCAAGTATTATAAAATAATATGAAAGTCCAGAATATCTCTGAAAAAGCATCTAGCATTACGCGCTTGCACATCATGCAAATACAGTAGAGTACCAGGGGGTCTATATAGACACCCTGGGGGCCTATATAGGCCCCTTCGGAAGGGGTCTATTTAGACACCCTGGGGGTCTATATAGACCCCCACCAAAATTAATTATTTTTACAAAGCTCATCTTATAGTCTACATTAACTCGAAAAATTAAGTAAAAATGCGGCTTTTGTTCAGAAAATTATGCTTGATTTTTTTAAAATATTCTTTAAAAAACAATGTTTTACTAAAATTTTCTGTGCATACGCTAAAATTGACGAAATAGACAAATTATTATTTCAAAAACCTCGAGGGAAAGTTGCCCTCAAAAATTCACAGAAAATACCAAATTCAATGAAAATTAAGAAAATAAAGTCCAAAGTTTGCGCCCAAAAGCTGCTAATGAAGCATAATTTATTATATGCTAAATGTACGTTAAAATTGGAAATATTAATTTCTACAGGGCGCATGGTGCAAGAGCGCAAGTTTTGGACTTTGTTTTCTTAATCTTCATTGAATTTGCTATTTTCTGTGAATTTTTGAGGGCAACTTTCCCTCGAGGTTTTTGAAATAATAATTTGTCTATTTCGTCAATTTTAGCGTATGCACAGAAAATTTTAGTAAAAAATTATTTTTAAAGAAAATTTTTAAAAAATCAGACATAATTTTCTGAACAAAAGCCGCATTTTTGCTTAATTTTTCGAGTTAATGCAGACTATAAGATGAGCTTTGTAAAAATAATTAATTTTGGTGGGGGTCTATATAGACCCCCAGGGTGTCTAAATAGACCCCTTCCGAAGGGGTCTATATAGGCCCCCAGGGTGTCTATATAGACCCCCTGGTACTCTACTGAAATACTTACCATTCTGTAGTAAATAAAGACGCTGCTTCCTTGCTAGACGATGAATAGATTTATTACTGCTAGAAAATGCATTTAATTGAGTATGCAAACATAAAGAATATTATAGCAAATATTCAAAGATTTATTTTGAACTTCCACATTCATGCTTTGTTATCTGAAGGAATTAAAACCTCAACAGTTTCTTAAAATATTTTATAACATAGTTAATATTATAAAAATTATATTATCAGTAAAGTAAATTTAGATTATGACTAAATAAATTAAGACATTGATTTTAAAATTGTAACACAAATAGTTAAAAATATGTCAAAAATGCAGTATTTTTTTTCAACCTGTCGTATTGCTGAAGTTTTATTTATTTTTTCAATCTGATTTGTTTAGGTATGCTTAATTGTGGAAAATTATCTTCGGTCCTGCTGTATAGTTTTAAACGCCTAGAACATTTTTACTAACATACAATTGAATTTCTATTCATACATTACCAAACCAAACTCACGTACAAGGGGTGAAAACACTTGTTGATTATCTCAAAGTTTTAATCAAATTCCTGACCTTATCTTGTACTCTTGTAGTGCAAATTACGGTGGGTTTCTACTATTTTTGGACCACAATAAATGTTAGGTAGAATGTTAATTTTTAGATTTACTAAAACGAATTGACTAAACAAAACAGTACACCAACAAGATCTAAAGCTGTTGGATCTAAAGTCAAATATGCTGGGTCAATGCCACAGTTGTAGTTATATGGTTGTATTTCTATGGTTGTATTTCTGTAGTTGTCTTTCTAATAACAAGCGAAATATTCTGAAAAAACACAAAACACGTTACAGTATAAAATTCATCCAAAACTTTTGTAGCTGCAGCTCAATATTTGCAATTAGTATGGGACTCATCCACTAATGACGTCATATATGAGGGTCAGTCAGTGGGCCTGGTTAGTTTAAGTGACGACTAGTGATATGGGTGGTTGTGGGTGATAAGAGGAAAAAATGACGTCACTACCAAACCATCAAAGATTTTTTACGTATTTATCAAAATAAAAAAACATTTTTGCACCCTTCTTGATGCTTTGTTAAATTATTGTAATACTTTTCAAAACATAGTTTCTAGAAACAATATCTTTGAGACATGTTATTTCTTGCGTTCCATTTCCACGTTTAGTTTCAGTTTTTGTTGATAAAAATATTGTAAAATTTGAAATACAAGTTATTAACAATGACTAGTCTTGATTTTGAAAACTTTTTAGAAATAGCCTTTAACCATGTATTACCACAAACCCTGTGTAATAATGCTGCTTTTATTCGTCCTAACTTTCAAGCAGTATAGTTGAGGTTTTCAAAAAATATTACATCCTTTTAATAATACTGATATTATATTTATTTATGAATAAATATTTTGCAACGAGATTTATCTAAATTCTTGTATTACAATTCATGATCAAACAATCAATGGAAATTTGGGACTCTAAATACTTCTACACCTTTGGTGACATGACAAGTAGGTGTGTCAGTGGTAAATTTAAAAAATTGATAACATAATGTCACGAGTCAGTCAGTGGTCGGATAAATAGCGAGTTCTAAGTTGATGACGCCTATTATGCGGATGTATAAAGTGTTGTAATGTTTTGTTGTATTTATACATTTAAATCAACAATCTTGGTCAAAAGCGATGTCACTAAGAATAATTTAAATCAAATACAAAAAATTCCCAATCTCTTTTAGAAACAGTCCTGGAGTAAACCAAAGAGGCAGGTATTAATGCAAGTATTTCAAAAAGGATCTAGCAACAATAAAAAAGAAGTTCTCTAAACCATGACTGGTCCATAGCAGGACTTCAGCTTAACAAGTGCTTATTATGGGGTATCTGCTTGCCTCCAGCAGGGAACCGTTCTTAATATTTGTATTAGTATTGACTTTAAGTATTGCATGAAAAAACGCACAACAGCCAAATACATTTTGGTTTCAACGAAGTTGTGTTTGATATGAGTGTAAATTAATACCGCCTCAAAAACTGACAATGAACAAAATTCGATTTTGCTTTTAGGGATGCCCGGCAAATATCCTGGAAATTCCGCATTCACCTATAATCATTTCATAGGCAAAAAAAGGGTTTTTGTTCAACTGCCCGAGTCTACATGGATGTGGAATCAAAATCTGGAGTATTGAAACGCAAAACGCTAGTTCAGCAAGATATTACAAAATAACGCATACGTAAAATAACAAGAATAGGAATATTATATGAATTTGATTGTACAACTGGTTCTGTTGTGAAAGTAATAGCTGGGTTTCGGAAATTGGATATGCATATAGACTTCAAAATACAAATATAATGGTGATGTCGCATCATGACTCAGCTTGATAATCTCTACAACAACCTTAATGATTTGTGGTGATGCGGGCCTTGAAGTCTTCCTTTATATCGACATTTTCAACCTTATGAATTCTAGTTTTATAAGAATTCGAAAAACATGTTTTTTGTGAATCTTATAGCTTGTTTTTTAAATGCAACAGTTTTTTAATATGCAGTTTTGGTACACTAAACAGAATTCAGAATGTGGTTCATTCTTGCTCATGGCTCAGTATGAGTGATCTTTTTGCACTTTTTAAAATCGTTTTGCAATATCTAAAAGTAATACGTTTTTTCATGTACCAGCGTGCTATATATTTTAGCTTGAAAGTTTCATTTTTACTGTTGACTATTTTACGTCTCTTGTTCACGAATTTTTCAGAGCGCAACACACCTTGAATTTTTAGATATGTAATTGCCTGTAATGTTTGAAATTCTTTGGGAAATGTTGTTTTGCTGGTCATTTAAAATCATACTAATTAAACACGTGCATCAAGACATTGTATGATTCGCACTGATGATGCTGTGGTATAAGTTAGTTAATAAACTCCATTCAGCTTAAATCAAAATTTTCAAATATTAGTTTTTGGCTACAAGACACCACTATAGCTAATAAAAATTGTTAAGCTCTTTTTTAATCACAATTTAAAAAATACCATATTGTAAATGATGCACGTTACAGGTCTGCAAGCTACGGTATTTCTGTCTTACTCGATAAGAAGCATTTGGAGTAATTTTCCAATGCTTTTAGTAAAAATTATTTTTTAAATTACAACTAAGTTTCACTCCAATATGAAATACAACATGCAAGAATCAAGATGAACCTGAATGTAACAAAATCCGTAAAAGCCCAGGACAATGTTTTGTAACGGAAAGTTCAGACTTTTTAATTATTTGAATTTCTAGCATTTAGTAGGCGTTTGTAACATTGAGAGTTTGCAGCATCAGCTGCCGGAATATGGTCATATTATATTTGGAGAATAAAGCAAGGTTTTTGTCAAGCTTGTAAGGACAATTAAAATTAATCCATTTATGCTAATTGGCAAAAGCCATTTAATGCATGTCTTTTCCCTTTTCCTCTCATGCATCTCAGAAATGCTGCCGTGCAAATCAAAAACAGATTTACCAAAATATCTATAGTGTTTGCACAAAAAGAAATATCAAACAGAAACTCACATTATAGACATGTAATTTTCTCTTAGCACTTTGTAACACAAATGACGTTTTCAATGTTCCTGACAAGCTGAATAAAACTTAACAGCTTTACATAAATTTAGTTAAAAATTGGAAACCAAATTGAAAAATTACATTATTTTTCAATTTCTGTGTGTACTCGGTCAAATTATCAGCCACTTCCGTGCCAAAAAGTTATTAAATTTTCATAGCTAAAACAATTGTAAGCAGGTTTCTGAAACTCAGTTTGCAATTTGAAACTAAGGTACCTTTCATAGAAACAAGGCAGACTTTCCCCGATCTTGAACAGACAACTGTTATAAATATACTTTTCCTAATTTTTGATGTGCAGATCCGAATACAAACTCATTCAGAAGCCAGTCTATAGCCGTAAATATGACGGTTGCGTAATTGAAATATACATTTTACAAAATTTGTTGTTTCTTTGTTTTGTTGCAATTACAAAATTCTGCGATTAGCTTAACGTTGACTTTTTAAATGCAAGTAGTGTTAGATTAATATGCACGAAGATAAAATATATAACGCGGTTTATAGTACGATTTTAAAATAAATCGAATTTAAAAATGTGTCTTAATTAACAAATCAGATTGTCTTGTTTCAGACTTAATTCGACAAGTTCTTACAGAATCAAAATTGAATGTTGCATGCTAAATTATTAAGTTTATGGGCCCCAGTTTTGAATTTCAGCGATTCACAGCTAACCAGTCAATGGTAAGGTAAACCATTAAAAATGCTCGCTGCGAAAGACCGGATTTAGACCCCATTTAACCAGATTTGAAGCCTATTTAGCCCATCTACAATAGGCAAAACATCTCTATAATAGATAATATTGACCCTTTTAGCCCCCAATTAACTAATTTTTACCCCAAATAGCCTGATTTTGACCCCAAATAGCCTGATTTTGACCCCAAATAGCCTGATTTTGACCCCAAACAGCCTGGCGCAAACCTCAAATAGCCTGGTGTAGACCCTAAAAATAAAGTAGACGTACAGACGGACACACTACTCGTTAATAAGCTCCCCTGCTGACGCAGCGAGCTAATAAGTGTGAGCTACGCAACTGATTTAACGAAATTTCTGCAGAAAAATTATTTTGTAACAGTAATTGCAATACTTTCGAAGGTTTTAGAGTTTGCTATAGCAATATTGTAATTATAAACCAAACAGCAAACCAACCGTAAAACTGCTGTTTAGTTACACCTGCACTAAATTTAAATATCTCAAAATATTTTTGAAAGTTCAAATATGAACTGGAAAACAAAATTTTTCACTTTCAAAAATACAAATTTATAACCACCTTAGTCATAACTATTGTTTTAACACAGTTATAAGTTTCTACACTATTATTAAAATACTTCAAGGTTATATCTTAGCTTTTGAAATACGCAGTCCATCTGTCCAGTTGCCAAGTCATCCTTTCTACATCTGTACCTGGATCTGTGAATTTATATTTGTATATTAGTTTAAGTTGAGAACTAAAACATTATTATATGATAAAGCATAATATTATACCCATTCTCATTTCCAATGATATTCTGGTATTATTTTTCTGATATTTGTGAAACTTCAACTTTCTCATAATTCGACAAAATGTTATCCCAATTTTATTCTATAAAACAAACAAGAATTTAAATGAAACATTTTAAACTTTGCTGAATGTAGCAGGTACGTAAGACTTGTTACTGCTAACCTCGTTCTCTTTAATATTATCTAAAAATTTCATAACAGGTTATATTCCAATTGAATGCCGAATTTCAGACTTTGATATTTTCGTAGGAAAAACTGTGAAAGGTTATTCCAGAGAGGGAGAGATAGAACTGTAGATCCCACCGATACAATCGTCATTAATTTTCCAGTCGTACTGAAATGTTTAAAAATAATAAAAGTAGTTAGTCCCTTTGTAAAATTTACCCCACATATCAAAATGCAGCACTTTCCAAACATAGTCAATTTACAGTAGATTTTGTGGTTTATGGTCCCATTCCAGATTAAAAGTATTCATTGAAAAGAGTTGATTGTAAGTGCACTGTTCTTTTAGAAAAGCTGTTGCTCCTCGTAATCTCACACTTTCGAGCACTTTTGTAATTTACACAGGCATAAAAAGTTGTGAATTTGAGGAAAACTCATAAAAGGTTGATTACAATTTTCAATACATTTTAATTTAATTCAATATTATTTGCCTTTATATATTAAACAACTAAAAAACTAACCTGACAAAACTTTTCTCCAACTGTTGAAAATAGTCAAATTAAAATATTCGAAATTCAACTTCCGCTGACAATTTTTGGTTGCATAACAAAGATTATTAAACTTCATATTAAAAACACTGCAGTTTTCTAGTCACGTAAATACCAAATAATTTAACAAAACTGTAACGTTTATTCTATCCAAACACATCTGTTTTTGCACACTCCTAGATTGAAAATGCTACAGGTTTTGCGCAACAGCGCACATATATACATTGACTATTTCTCCTTTTTCATCTGTTACCAACTCATCAGTTTTAGCTGTGAAGGTGAACTCGGAAAACAAGCTCAACAAAAAAATTCGGTGCAGTTGATATGTTTTTTTTGGCTTGCAATCATATTCTAGATGGGTCATTGTACTCGAGAAGACAAGCACAGTAAATGCTTGTGCAACGATTGCCGTAAACGGGCTTGGTGCTACGATCTCAAGGCCTGCGCATACACAGCCAACTATCTATTCATGGTTTTGGTGTGCATGTGTATTCATAATAACTTGATGTTTAAAAAAATTTATCTCGATTTTTTAGATTACATTTTGCTTTAGCCTATCAAACAGCGTATTATTCCAGTACGGGTTGTTTGTGGTTGTGGTGTCTGAAAGGTCCTGGCAAGCAGCCAATTTACTTATTTCGTCTGAAACCGGTTGTTGCTCTCAATTGCAGCAATAGGAGGCGTCTACTCATCTTCACTTTTTCTTTTTTCGCATTAATTATCTTCTGTGGGTGCTGCTGCGAATCAGCAGAATCATTCGGTTTTTGACCCTGTGACATTTAGTTGTTCTGTGCATTTGTATGCCAACTGCATGATGCACAATTTACCTTAATGCGAAAATTGGCAAATATATACGGAGTCATATTCATAACGTTTAAATCCGTGGGGCATTGAAATTTTAAAAAATCCTTACTGTATACCCTACTGTCAACAGGACGAAGCATCCTGTCATTTCTGTTGGTTTTTAATGCTCGTGCACATTGTTTAGTAGGAATTCCTAACACTATAGTGCGCTTTAAAATCATTTGATAAAGTACCTCACTATTTTTTCTCTTGTAGATCTATTATGCTCTATTCGTTTTACCCATGAAATAATTGCCATTATATTTATCACATATTAAACTCAAGTTTTTTCATGGAATTTTGTGCAAGCACGCACAAGATATTTTTCAGAGTTTTTAGGCGCATTTCATGCTGCTAAATTGTAGGTTCAGAACTTTTTTGTTAATATACCTGATGCAACAAAGCCATGACATCACAGGATCAGCATTTTTCAGATCCCCTCACACAAGCAATACCTACTTTCTGCTGTTTGCCCACAGTAAAAAAACAGCATCAACTTTTTTCATAAAACCAGCTTTTACACACATACATATTTTAAACTGATTCAAGTGTAAATGAAATCAGAATTCTTTTCATCACAGCGCATACGAGAAAATGCTTGATTCTATTCATTCACAGCAAGGTGTTGCCCTGAATAGGAAGCTGCGTTTACTTGCTCTAGTGTTTTCTGTTTGCTTTTAGTTGGTATGCAAATGGTATGATTAGTCGAAGTGTAGTATTGTTTTTCAGGAGAAAATTTTTTAGCAAACAGTATAAAGCAAATACCATTTTGCAAACATAGTATATTTCATTCTACGCTTCATGGATAAACATCTTATTTTGTCTATTCCTACGAATAGAGTATAACCGCAGCATCCAAATACAAACTTCATACTAATATACGTAGTTCTGCGTTTTTGTCCTCGCTGAATCAAAACTGCCATAGTCATGTTGAACGCAGACAAAAATAACTCCGAATGCATCTCGATGACTTAGCTCCACCAGCGTTGGTCTCAACTCTACCCTTCAACCAGGAGTACAAAATATATTGTTTCGCAATGTGCTTACTGCATGCTCATTTGTGCTTTTTAAAAATAAATCTTAGAAAAACAGATGCACCAAAGAAATCATGTAAGCATACAGTCAAAAGTATTTTTACAAAAGGTTGATGACCTCCTGAAACATATTTGGGGAGAGAAAGCAGAGCAGAGATGGATTTAAAAAAAGGAATACTCACTTTAACATCTCATTTGGTTATTGAGCTGTTCCACGAACAGCCATTTTATCAGAACAGAGTTTGTGTGAAATCAAAGTCCAAAATAATTATAAGTATTTTTAAGTGGGTAGACATAATAAACCAATGTTCCCGTTGTGATGATAATTGCGGTAAGTTTATTACTACTGGTTTATGATTTTATAGTAGTTATCTGTTTGCGAAAAAGTAGCTGAGCAAAAAAGAGAGTTTTCTATTGTGATTGTTAGTCCAAATTTTCATATTTAAGGTAGGCAGTTTTGAAAGGTGACTTTGGTGGTGGTTTT
Organism: Entomobrya proxima; assembly: GCA_029691765.1. Lineage (NCBI taxonomy): Eukaryota > Metazoa > Arthropoda > Collembola > Entomobryomorpha > Entomobryidae > Entomobrya > Entomobrya proxima. The sequence continues at coordinate 56,919,528 of CM056169.1, forward strand.
CGGGGAAATGTTTCAGCTTTACCATCTTTTGTACAAGTACTTCGGAAGTTTCTAAAAAGTAGAATTCTCATTCCCGTAACTTTCTTGTTACATTTTTTAATCGCCTAGAAGCTACCCTCATTACAATAATAGCACAAAATATGTAGCAAAACGCGGCAAAATCAATGAACCGTTGCCTAGGTTAATGGTTTTAGTAGTTCTTAGTCAATTATATCTTTTGGTTTTTCAGTTTCGCCTAAGAAACAATATAATAAATGGGAAAATGTCAAAATCCGTAAACAGAACTTTAAAAGGTGAGTTGTGTGCTAAATCAAATGTGCAAGTACTCGCAAATTAAATTCTGTACTATATATGTTTATTGTGTACTTATAATACGGTTATTTCTTTGATTGCTGTGATAGCCTCCTCTGTCATATTGTCAATTCTGATGTGAGAGTAAAAGCTGCGAATTACCAAATTCTCTTGAAAATGAATGGACAGTTGGAAAAAGATGACAGGGTAAGATATTGGTGGGTTAATTTTATGTAATAAAATATTTAGTGTTCACATTTCAGGTTTCCCGATTTTTAAACCAACCTACCATTGACTTTGGAGTTAAAATCAAAATCCGAATATTGAAATGCTGTTACATTCTGTCAAAGAGAAGAAAAACGATTTGAAACATTTCAGGTAATCTTACTTTTTAATCATTCTTGTGTATCATCGGGGATTATAAATCATTCAGCAAAGTTCTAAATCTATATATATCTATTATAGATTGGATAAACTCCACGCAAACTGACAAGGCAGGATTTTTTTGCGTTTTCATGCGACAGATTCTGTGAACTATTTTGAGTGACACTTCGTTTTGTGATGTTCATTTGGGCTAAAAACAACAACATTAACAGTGTCGTCAATCTAGCTTTTCTAACGTTTAAAAATAAGACAGGCTACCTGAAACTACTATTTATAATGTAAATAAATGCTTCAAGTTTTCTGCTGTAGGCCAAATCAAAGACAATTGCTCAGAACATTTGTAAAACAAATGGGTTTTATCCCATTTTATTGCGATGTTTTCTAATATTCTAGTGAACACTTAATATCAATTTTCATTTTTTACGAACATTGTGTTTAGCCTAGTTCCTAGCGTGATTGAATACTAAAATCATTTTGTAAAAATTAAATTTAAAACACAGAGTTTAGAAAATTCTGCTTATTGTGCACATCTGTTTTTAATTGACACCAAAAAGGTAAATGTTAGATATAATTTAATTTCGAGTATTGTAAATAATAATAATGTATGAATGATTTTGGAATATAAGGATTTAACGTTACGTGCTAATTCTAGAAATTTTACAATTTCATGTCCGATAAATTGATTAGGCGATGGTAAAATTGTTTATGTAAGGGGGTATATCTGCAAAATTGGTGATAAAAAATTGTGATGAATATATAACGATGATAGTGGTATCCCAAAATGTGGATTACGTACGTTGACTTTTTAGTTAGGTGTAAAAAACATACGCTATTTAATAATGTAATTACTTAGCGCAATTTACATATCAAAGAATATGCTCTAACGTGGACTGTGTATTGGTGGTGCTCAATTTGAAACGCAGGTAGTTTTGAGGTGACTTTCTTTCCACATGAGTTCAATTGGGTTAAAAAATGCTCTAATGTAAGTCCTTTTTTAAAATTATTACTACGCTTTTCAGCTTGTTCTCTATAGGGTATAATTTTACATATTGGATGACCATGTTCTACAACTAGCTGGTCTGAGATTTTTGAGAGACTATAAATGTTATTAAATAATGTAATTCATTAACACAATTCTTATCGTATGAGAAATGCTACATGAACGCTAGAGAAAAAATTGATTCTGCCACCATAATGCGTGAATTTTGAAATTAATTTTATGAATTCAAAATGATTTCATTATGAATTGCAGTACGAATTTACCTTTGTTTCAAGTGTTTTCAGACATGGTAATTTGTTAATAATTTATAATCAAGGTTTTTGCTAACTTGATGCTGCTGCGTGCGTAAGTAGGTTTGTACAAGTAGGTAATAAAATATTACACTAGAACAGTGTATTTAGTGCTGGCAAATAAGGCTTTAAACTGACTGAGTATGAAAATCTCTTTCTTTGGTAATCAATATAAATTTTTATCTAAAAGCTTATGCACAATGTAAGTGTTAGCTTCCCCGTGAACTCACAAAGAAAGTTTTTGCTGCCGTGAAATGACATATAGCAAGAAAATAATGCAATTGGTTCCATAGTTCAGTTAAAGTACTCTAGAAGGTTGTATACTATGGTGGTTTTTGCGTCGTATTTTTAAAGAAATTGGTAACGACACGATAAAAAGTTGTTTCCTAGGTGTCTGTTAAGTACGTGCGTAGAATCGTATGCAAAATTATGTATCATATAATGCTGTCATGAATTTTCAAAACCAGCCAATAAATATTTATGATATACATTCATGCTGATAAATAGATAGTACTATTCTCACGTAATATTTTTTCATTGTGTAAATATAAAAAATTCGTGTTTTTGCGCTGATTAAAATGCATTCTCTATTGACTCTTTCTGCAATAGAGTCTCTACGGTTTGGTCATAAAAAGCGAATTATGCTGGGATGTCATCTAATAAACTCCGTATTGTAGATATTACACGATTACCACATATATTTGATCATACATTCCTATTATTCCTGGGCAACAGAAACGCATAATAAAAAATAACACTAGCAGAGCAGCATGAAGCAGCGTCAAGTCTTCCCACTTAAGCACAAAGCTTAGGCAAATGAGGAATGATATTTATTTGACCCTGTTGTAAAAATTCCTGATTTGTTGGGTTCCCACTTGGGTCCCAATTCCCATCATAATTTTTTTTTTTAAATTGATAGGTATGGTGGTAAAACAGAGCAATTATGAAAAGAGTGAACTTGTTCCGAATGAAGCCATTTTGAAATCCTTCGTTTGTTTGTTTTGGAATGAACAATACTCCCTGTGTTTTATTGCAAGCAGCAGCTCGTATTTTTCCACTGGAAGGGAACTCAGCAGATTGTAGGGAAATTGAACCCTACAGATCTATAGTCGTAAAGTCTGTTACCATTTTGTCTGGTGAAACTAATATACTTCATCCCAGAGGCTTTTGTGGTTGGGGGAGAAATTTGTATAAAAAGGAAAATATTTTATCTTCTATTGTTTTGCATTTTAAAGATTGTCCTGAAGTAGCAAGCATTTTAGATTTGTCGTCATGCTTTTGAGAAAGGATACAGTAACTCAATTTTTACGTAACTTTATCAGTTATAATAAATGCAAACATAGTTATCTTTTAACGAAAAGCGTATGTTTACAGAATTAAATAAAAAACAAAACTATTAAGGCAATTGATATATTTTTTGCTTTGTTTTGTTTGAATAACTTATTCGCCACGGATATTGTAAATCGTGTTAAAAATGTCAATCAGTTTTTAATATTATTGTATTTTTTCATATTTTGAAATGTGCGCAAAAGGTAGATATTCGGTATACAATCATAACAATGTTTTGTCCTTTATGTGTGAACTTGAAATACATGTGGATGACTTGGAAGATAAATTTGTAATCACAATTTTAATGACGACACAGCTGGACATGAATTGCAAGTCTGTCATATAAGCTCTTAGTCAGATAAGGTAGTATATATTGAAATGCAATTTTGTAAAACGATATCCATAAAAGTGCTTGGTGTCTTATTTTATAAATTTTTCCAAATAGAGCATAAACTAATGCTTAGTAGAGAAGAAGTTATATCGAAAAAATAAATAAATTATAAGATTTTTGAAGTGCCTTTAAATCGATTCACTGGTTGTTCCTGTTTTTACATTGCAACATAATTCCAATCATAAAACATTCTAAAATTTCAGTGGTTTTGTTGAATGGCATCAGAATATTCAATTTGTAATCTCGTTCTGAAGAAAACCGTACTGCAATATGTCCTTTTTTAAATGAACAATGATCCCTTTGTTTTAGCCTCAGCAGAAGCAAGTACTTATTTCCCACTGAAGTGGAGCTCAACAGATGGTAAGGAAACCGGATTGAAGAGATCAAATGCATATAATCTGTTTCAATTTTTTCTACAATTTCAAGGATCTGTGCAGTGAACATGTGTAGCATGCATATACTTAATTCCCAAAACTTTTGTGGATGTGAACTCCCACAGTGAGCCGTGTGTAAAAATTGAAATATATTATGTTGTAATGCCTATTACATATTTATGGCTGTTCTCAAGTCGCAACGCTTACAATAGACTATATGTTGTCATTCTTGTAAAACTTTTTATTACCATGAAAGCCGATAAAAGCATTTTTGTTTTTTTTTTCGGATGACCTCCTTCTGAAATTGGAGCATGTTGCTGATTCACAAATCTGGTAAAAAGCCTTAAAATAACGTACGTTATGCATCGTGTTTCTCTCCTATCCAGCCGTTTATACATTAAAATTGTGTATATTTCGATACCCAATAACACAAAATAAAACAAAAATATAAGGTATATTATCTGCAGATATCTGTGAAAGCATGCAACTCAATAAACAAACACGCTGAGGTTAAAAGAGCAACGCTTGTTGGTCTTTTGCTCTTACTTATCAGCACATTTGCCTTGTACCAGAAAAATTCTAACTGGTATCACGACGCCACGTGTACACATGTATTGAAAAAAGTGGAGCACCTCAATAGAAATGTACGTAGATGAGTATCATCATGCGACGGAATTTGAACTGTTGTCGTATATTATCAATAAAAGTTAAGTAGAGCATGCAGATAAGAAATGCTAATATATATTTGTGCAGGATTTTTTTCAGCGTTCTATGTTGTTTCAGGCTTGACCGCAGCAACTTTTCGATGATGATGCAAGTGTTTTTGGGCGCCATTCTGAAGGGCTGCTACCAGTTTCTGGGATACCTTATTGAGGTATTAAATTTTCAGAAATATGAATATAAATTTAAGGAAAACTTCAATCTTTACAGTAAAATTTCACGCGATTGGTTTTTTCTTCAAATTTAGCACTGGTACTTTCCTGTAAGTTTCTCCAGCTTTATTGTTGTTGGTTCTCATGAAGCTGAGATAGCTTTCAGCAAAAATTTAGCAGCGTTTAGGATGTAATTTGCAAGATTTTAGACAGAAGTAAACATCAAGGTAAGAGGTAATTTAAAATTGTAATGTTCTACGGATTACCTATTCTAAATTTGATTTTTATTCCATTCCTTTAGAACTTGAAACCTCTGGCACGTTTCCGTAGCATTTTTCAGTGAATTAAAAAAACGTTTTCTATTTCCTGAATGTTTCAGTTTGAGATCGGGGTCCCGGACCAACACAGTCACCGCCGGTGGAAAATATTTCAAACTGCATAATGCACCCAAAAATGCAGAACACACTTTACCTTGAGTTATTGAAAATAGAATAATTATTTTTCTGTTTTGTTTCTACTGCACACCATGATAATAAAGGTAACCGTAACTTGTTGGTTTACAAGGAAAAAGCCATTCATATTACTGGCTACAAAAATTGTAAGCATAATTATTTTCTGTTTCTGTTACTGTTAAGATGGATTACTGGCATACACAGAAACTCAGAATGGCAGCCTTTTTTCGTGGAAAATAACTACAGAGATAACATCAAAGGTTGGTTATATTTTAAATTCCTTAAATTTTTCCTGATATTATTAAACAGCTTAACTAATTACGGCTATTCCTTATGCAGAAAATGGAACTTAATTTGAGTGGTTGGAACCTATGCGTTGGATCTCCGCATCAACGTGGATAGCAAGTCAGTTTGCTTCTCTTTGGTTACATTTACAGATTGAGGTTAGTAGACTACTGGCATGGATCATGTGGAAAGAAATATGCATAGAGATACTGATAAGGCACGCTATGTGCATAACGGTTTATATCAGCCAGCGATGTAGAAATTGCATGCTGCTTTTGCTCACATAAATATATAAACACGTCCTTTTTGTATTTTTAGAAAAATATTAAAAAACTCGTTCAGAAAGTTACTTTTGGCATTACACAAAAAATGCACACTCAGCCTAAACTCCGAAACAAGAACAACCGTTTAACGTACCTAACACTAAGACTACTTAATTATATATTACTGCTATTAAAATCTGGCCTACACAAATATGAAAAACTAAATCACGGAAGTCAGTACTCTAGTTAGGGTTAGGGTGTCTTTTTTCTAAATTATACGTACGGTATATAGCAACATGGGGTTAAATCCGACCCAAAGATTTTGGTTGGGGTTGAATTGGCTTCTTCAAGAAGACTGTATTCGACCTTCATGGGTAGTCCAGCTGTACTTTATACAAATTTGCGTAAAAAAATATATCACTTTGGCAATACGCTTACCCATTTTACATTTTTTTAATTAGTAAAATATCAACAAAACATCTAGCTTCTGTACATTTTCAGTGAACAAATTTTTATTTTTTAAAGCAATTAGTAAATTCTGAAAACTAATAACGAATAATCTTTCCGTGTATGACATGAAACGTAACAAACAAATACTTTGAAATACTCCGTTTCCAAACTGTGTAGAAAGTTCATAGTTACGCTCAGTTACTCCGTTTTTTCCAATGTATTTTGACTTTCAACTTTCCTCGTATTATACCAAGCTTGTTTAGCTAATTAAACATTACACGAGGTAATGTATGTTGTTTCTCAATGCATGTCTTACACTTACATCCAATACGCCCGAATCAAGAGAAATCGTTATTCTTTTTAGTGCCTAGCTTTGCTTGAGACAATATTTGGCAGCAAGAAAAATCTTTCCTCTCTAAATACACATGTGTATAAAAGAACAAAATACTGATTAGTAATCAGTGATTACAATTGTAAATTTGCTCATAAAATTGTATAGATAGACGTGGTTATTCAAAACTAACTACCAGTACGAGTTATTTATACGTATGAGATGTTTGGTAATTGCAAACCATTAGTAAGAATTCGTAATGTCCTATGGTCGGATTTTCCCCTGACTGCTTGCATATGTTTACGTTAGATATCCAGTAGTACCTGAAAGTTGTTCCTGACGTGCGTTCTATTAAACTTTATTTCGAACAAAAATAATATGTTGCTAACGGTGTTTTTGAGACAGTGAAATTTATTAGTTTTGATTAGGAATTTAACTATAAGGCAGCTTGAAGTAGTGCATAAAATCTACTTTAAAACACTCATAAAATCATTCACTCAACTCAATCAAAAGCTCGTACTGCAATTATAACCTCCATGACATTCAACATTAATATGTTGTTGCTGCTACTTAAACTTTTCTCCATAGTCACAATAGAGCTACCAAGAAAAAGTGGCTGCTAGACGAGTTAAACTTATGTATTTACGACTACGGGTTACAAACAAATTTACAACAGACGTATTTTTCAAAAAATGTAGTTTGAAATTTATTCGTAAAACTTAATGATATCATTAGAATTTGAATCAGCGAAAACCGAGCAAGGGAAAACAAGCCGATAGGAAAGTTTGGTTGGACAATTAGAATGTCGACGACCGGGGAGAAATTGGGATTCGGCAACACCTGACACTAGAAATATCTCGTCCAATGTAATTATATATTCCGTCTGAAGTTTTACCAAGGGAAGTTACGAAGGCAAGTCAGGTTTTAAAGACAAGATTAAATGTTAAAACTGTTTATAAGAAAAGTTTTAAATTTTTGCAGAATTTTCAATAGTTCCTTTGACAATCCTATTAAGTGCAATAGTCTTGTCTGGTGTCGTTCCAGATAGTTTCAAATTAGCTGTTTTCTATACACACTATAAGGTAAAAGGTGGGATAAATCAAGCAGGTTAGTGTAGCGCCATTTCTAACCTAGACTTTTTACCAAATATATTTGAAAATGTTTTCCGTAATGGTTTATTGTCGCATTGTGGTGGTAAATCGAATAAACGACAGCACGGATTTTGGAAAGCTTAGGTTTTAGCTTATTTTTATCATGTCTGGAAATAACTTGGAAAAAGCATCTAAGGTAGCTTACTAAATTTCATGAATTTTTCTTGACTCCATTAACTACTTAACTAATTATAGTTATCGCTTATCTTACGCATAAAATCGAATTTAACATCAAAGGTATGAAATTTTTGCTGGATGTCTTTATTAAGCCGGATAGAATGTCAGTCTGTTTAATGTTGCTTAGCTTGTCAATGTGAGATTTGTGGACTACCGAAGTAGATGAATATGAAAAAATGCATGTATTTGGATGCTAATACGGAACGCTATCATCATAGTTAATATGAACCAGTGATAGTGGAAAATATATAATAACGAACTTGTTCAGATTAATTACGGAAATTATTGTAAATGGTTCCTCTATGCACTCATCCCGGTTTACACTTTGATCAACTGATGAAGGTGTAGAGAAGTTCTAAATTTACTGCCAAGCTAGTATTTGCTGATGACAATATTTTTCTACAAATGAATTTTTGTTTTCGAAATAGACGTCTTTATAAAAAACCGACGTACAGATTTCAATCTCTGACTTGACGTTTAAAATTGACTAGCCCACATCAACACATAAACGCGTGTGTATTCAGTATGTAATATTAATTTAAGTTGTACGCATGAGTTGTTGGGTGAATGCGAATGCTGAATAAGACCTTGGAATGTCTTACTGGTCTGGTTTGCGCTAATTGTAGGTAGAAATATGTTTATGTTGGTTCCAGTTATATTTAAAAATGCGCTCTATTGATTTTATTGGAACCAGTACAAAATGTTTCTAACTATGTTTTTGTAAAAACACAATCTTAATGTTGGTTAGGAATGCGACATCCATTTAAAATGCCCAACTTCGGAGTATATAAGAAAACTTTATGTAGTTTCACAAAATTGACTTTAAAGTACTCATAATATTTTAAATAAATATTCGAATTACAATCAAGCAGGCTTGTCTAATCACGGAGAATCACCAATCCTTAATCCGGGGTTGGTGGTTAAGTTAATCACGTAGACTTCAATCCCACTTCGGATTTTTTGTATTTAATCGCCATCACTAATCCCAAAACCAGCAACCTTTAATCACTACTTAATCACAGAGGTCACAGAGAGACACAGAGATCAAAAGTGTATCCCCTAAATTAGCATCGTACGATGTATGTTCTAAAAATGATTTTATGCGATTTTAGTTGGTTATGCTATCATGTTGGTTTAATCCAGAGATGGCTCGCGGGTTTAAATCTAGGCCGGGTAACCCGTTTTTGCCCGGGTTTTAACGCCCCACCCGGCACCTGGCTGGGCTGGGTTTTTTTTGGGCAATAATAAAGCCCCATGTTAAATTTAAACCCAAGTAATTAATAAAAACCATGGATATCCGTAATGTACGCAAATTGGAAATGTTGAGTTAGCGTCAGGATGTTGTTGGGGTTTGGGGGAATGTGGTTGAGGAGAATGGAGGTGGCTAGAGGTTGGGGGTTTGTTGTGGGAGGTGGAGTGGAGTATGGGGAATGTAATGGGGTATGTTTGGAGTACGGGGGGTGGGGGGAAGCTGGGGAAAAGTGGGGTAAAGTGAGACGGGAGTTGGTGCATGGGATTTTGAGGTGAGTTGAGAAGGTGATGGAAGATGGCGTGTGCGGGGTACAAGTGTATGAACGCTTGTACTCTCGCTTCATATTCTAAGAGTAATACCTGTGTGCAAACCTTGTGCACAGGTATTACTCTTACCTTTCATATTTTTGGTATATTGTTTTAGGCATAACTGCGTGTATTCAATGAACTTGAACTTCACGCAGTTATGCCTATTTTTATGAAAAGTGCAGCACACGCATGTGATGATATCGGGTACATACCGGTATCATCACATGGCAGATCCAAAAAGTGAATGTACTAATTCACTTTTTGGCCGACCTCCTCCACCGTCACACGGACTGCTGCTGCTGCTGTTGCCATTTAGGACCATGCTGGTAAGTCCTAATTTTTCAAAAATTTTTAAAAACTTGTCATCATCATCATCACCACCACCACCACCAATAACACTGTTTTTTTTTATTATAGTGTTACGGGATCTCCACCTGCTACGTGTGCGTCAGCCTCATAAACTGTTACTGGGTTTATGAGGCTGACCCGAATGAAGGAAGATGTGTCCGGGAAGGGACAGTTGTTGGTCCCGTAATGCGGGTAAGTGTGTTTTGCTGTTGTTGTTGTTGTTACTTGCCACTGCTGCTGCTACTCCAGTTATTGTTACTATTGTTATTGTTGTTATTGTGAAATGAGTAGCAGCAGCAGTGGCAAAGTAATTGTGATGGTGATGATGATGATGACGATGGTAACAACAACAACAGCAACAACAGTAATAACAGTAACAATAACAACAATAACAATAGCAACAATAACAATTTTAAATATTATGATGATGACGATGTGCTCTTTTATTTTCAGAGCGTTTCCTATGGTTTACGGACTGACAGGTTCAATGTCTGTCCTAAACCAACGACCTCTCCTGCTCCAACATCACCACCGCTGGCGGCACAGAAGGGACACCAGGATCCACAGGCAGATGCAGGTAAGATGCATAACATCTAATTATGCACAAAACCTGCAAATTAATTAAAAAATTAATGATTTTTTAAATTTTTATTTCAGGTGTGGAAATGACAGCTTTTAACATCATGCTGTCAATTTTCGCCCTGTTTGGCCTGTTGGTTTTCCTGGGGATCATCTTCAGGTTCATTTACCAACGCTACCGCCGTCAGCAGGAGCAGCAGTTGGATGTGGAGAGGAACCAGGAGCTGGATGATCTTGTGGACGATGGCGTGGACAGGGTTGCGGGAGCGTTAGAGCCACCACTACAAGGAGTCCGCGACCGCAACCCGGATGATGATGTCCTTTACCAAAGGAATGAGCCTGTCCAGTTTCCGGTTCCTGCCGTTCCAGCTGCCAACAGAGGTCGTCGTAGAAGACAGCCACAGCAGCCAAGTATACCGTGTGACATTTTTGAGGGCGCAGAAATTGTTTAGCCCTTAATTAATTAAATTTTTTCTATAGTCCTTAGGAGGAGTCCTCGCGTCAGCGTACCCCCAAACTATTTTGGGTATGAGGAGTTAGGTGTGCCAAGTGGGGGAACGGATGGGGATGATGAGTCCTCATTCGATACTAAAGTAAAAATTAATTAATAAATATTGCCCAATTTAATAAATAATATTTTGTTCATTTTTCCTTTAAATAAATATTTTCGGGCCAAATAAATAAATAATTTTTCTTGTATTTTGTCTTATTTTATTGTCATTGTATTTAATCCATAAAATGCATACACCATTCATACATTTAAGCTTTTAATGATGCCTACCTAGAGTTATGCAAGAAGAATGGAATTTACTAGCACAGCAATTTTTAACTTTTTCTCACTGCTGCATATTTGAAACACTTGTACAATCTACACTTTTACTTTTTCATGATTCGCATTAGTCCAATTTTGTCTTTCGTTTGTTCCACTGCTGAATAAGTTTGCTAAAACATTTCACAAAATGCAATTTTTCCCAGCTTTGTTGTTTCTCGTTTTTACAAGCGTTGCTTTGTGCTGTGATGTTAGTTCATCTTGCTACAAATGTTTGGAAAGTAATAGGTGTGAATACATCATTTTGAAATCAAACCAACACCTCTGTGTTTCAAATAGTGACGATTTTGAAAATGTTCGCATCATTGTTGGCAGCATCAGTGACTGCAGGAAACACGTCATGAGCATTAGACGTAAGTCATTCATGCATATTATTATTAATTGCTAATTATTACTTTCCGACTTTAAATCATTTTGTTGAAAAATAGGAGTGGGAAACATTGCAGTCGTGTCATCAAAAAGACAAGATGACAAATTTAGTAATTCTGGTGCACAGCTTTTTGGAAGTGGTGACACAGGGACTGGTATTACTACATCCACTACCACATATCCCCCTCCAGTGAAAAAAATACTGCAAATAATTCCGACAATACCGTCAACCACTACTAGCACTACAGCAGCACCACAACTTGCAAACAATGCAGTGAGTCATGCATCCACTACTACATACCCTCCTCCAGTGAAAAAAATATTGCAAATAATTCCGACAATACCGTCAACCACTACTAGCACTACAGCAGCACCACAACTTGCAAACAATGCAGTGACTCACACATCCACTACCACCTACTCCCCTCCAGTGAAAAAAATATTGCAAATAATTCCGACAATACCGTCATCCACTACTAGCACTACAGCAGCACCGCAATTAGCAAACAATGCAGTGAATCAAGTGTTTCAAAAACCTCCAATGGACATTGTTACACAAAGCACCACTGCCAGTTCACATTTACTGACAACTGCAGTTCCTATCATCGCCAAAAAAAGTGCAAATGTGAATGCAGTTTCTACTCCCACCGCACCACATGAAAATTCCCCCAAAAATTCAACAACAAATCCAAAACAAAACATCAACACAACCAAGCATGTGCATGTTACCCACAGGCCTACTGCTGCAGATGCAGGCGTAACAGTAAAGCAGTTCAACTATTCGGCCTTGAGTGCAATGAAAACAACAACTAAGCCATCAAACAATGGAATGCATCCTACCGTGTTGACTTCTACTCAGCTTCCCATTCCTCCTTTTTTTCATCCTGCTAGTCTGCCTGTGCTACATACCACCTCAAAAGTTTCTGCTACAGAATTACTACGCAATGCAACAACAGAGAAGCCAGTGGAAAGTCAGGTTGCCGTGGATACCAATGCTAGTCAAGTGGTGCCTACGTCCACAGAAATGCCAGCGGTGCACATTGCTACCAAGCCCAATACAAGAGAAATATTTATGATGGTACCTACTAGGTTGGACTGCAAAGATGTAAGTCAGCACATATTCTCTATATTGTAAGCGCATTCAAAGTAAATTGAGAAAAACATTTTGATGGTTTATAGGGACAAAGGAATGAAACAAATCTAGTGAAGTATGCAATTTCTCTCTGCACCATGGCAGCATATACAAAGAGACATGGAACAGCAAACATGAGCATGTATGATGCTGGTTATCTTCAAATGAACCGAGCGCTGGATTTTCCTGCAGTGTGTGAAGCATTAAGGCAATATCGACGCAAGTGCAGAGTAGAAAAGAAAGCAAGCATCAAGTTGGTGAGAAATGGGACATATTACTACTCTGGGATGCGGTCTCCTTTTTTGACAGCCTAGACACCTACATATCTTGTGACGCAAAAGTGAGTGCAGCAATAAGCATAATAATTACGCATCATATAAAAAGCTTATAATGCTTTTGATTTTTAAGGTTTTAAAGGAGCCTCAGTCCCACAAGCTAGCAAGATCAATATGCAGATCTGGTCAACTTTATTTTCATGTTGCTCGGGAAATGCAACTCGTGCATACTGATAGTGCCTATGGTCAACTAAATTTATCTCTTCGTCATAAAAACAAATGCCTTTCTTTACATTATAAAAAATCTCGATGTTATTAAATTCTTACCATGAGTAAACGATGATTAGGTATGATGATTCCCATAGAAATAAAAACGTAGGTAAGCGGATTAGCAAAATAATCGACACTAAACACGCCTAACCACGAATTTAATTCCAAGAATAAAAATCCAACGTTGCTTTAACACAAAGTCTACTATTGAAGAACAGAGAGCTTGCAAAATTATGCAAAGCGCTCTACTCTGCAATAAAGGAAATTGGTTGAATAGTACGCATGCGTAAATGCGAAACTTTGGAGATGCATTTTTATTAAATCGCATGACACAAAGTTTCGAAATTTACTCACGGTATGTTCCTTATATCCATCCGCGTTGCAATGTTGACAATATGACAAAATCAATATTGGTAAGTACTTGTTGGTTGTTTGGATGTACAATCAAACAGCGTATTACCAAATACTGGTTAAGCCAAATCCCCGCTGTTGTCCTGGTGGTAGGTGAGCATGACATTGTGTCGTTGTAAATGCCTGCTACCAATGCTGATTTAATTACACGCATGTGTAGCAGCCATTCACGTCGGACATGAGTCCAATTATATCCTCTGACTGATGATTATGACGCAGGCCCAATCTTGACTAGTACTCAATGCAGCCAGAATAAGACGATAGTCACTAATACCGTGATATAAAGAAAGGTCCAAAAAAGAGTTACATAAAAAAACTCTTTCTTAAAGTTTCTTTATACTACGGTACAGTAAAAGTCGGACGTGTTTCTTGATGCCCCAGCTGATTTGTTGATCCTGTAGAAATTTCAGAGTAGATTCAAAATCTAAAAACAAACAAAAAATAAATAAAACCAAAGATGATTGATGATGATGATTGTAGCATGTTTCGGCGCTAATTTCCATACGCGAGAGTAAGTGTACCCTTACCCCCCTCCCAAAATGGGAGCTCGTCAGACTGGTTATAGGCCGGCTATACAAAAGCCGATTTCCCCAGTGACATGCACAACCCCAAGTGACATGCCCCCTTTACTGGAAAAAAAATATCCAGAAAGAGCTAGCTATTTTATTCAGCGTCCCTAGCTAAGTGCAGTCTCTCTGACTGCTAGAATTTGAATAAAACGATTTGGGGTTTCTACGCTTTTTATACTGCCATGTTTTTGAAAATGTGATGCTGTTGCCAAGTCAAAGTTTCAAAAATTCGGATAAAAATTATAAACTAAACAACAGATGCTGTAACAAGTATGATTTTTTGTTCTTGATTAAAAAAGGTGGGGTTTTGTTGTCGAATTATATTTACTTCAATTTTTATTCCGAAATAAAAAAATAAAATATTTTATACAACTGTGTACTACCCTATAATTATTACAACATTGTTACATTTTTCTACCTACGGGTAATCAAGCATTTTTATTACTGGTTTTTGTAGCATGATAAAGCATCATTTTTGCTAATGCAAGTCATGTTTTCTACATTAGCATTACATTGTTTGCTACGTTGGTAGGCAAGTTTTCTTAGCCGTTTATAAAACTTGAAAACCTTTTGTTCATTTTTTACAAGACTATTACTAAAGAGTTTCATAACCTTCTCAAATGAGAATCTTGTTCTGTGTGCGATGAAAAAAAGACAAAATAATGCACATGTATTAGAATCGTCTGCCTGAACTTGCCTTGTATTACACTTTTTAACTTTCCACGGACAATGAATATTATAATATTCCAACGGTTTACCAAAACTGTCAAACACTTCTGCTACAATTTCCGGCGATCTTTTCTGCTTTTTAACTAGCATCACTATCCAATGCAACCCCCTGTTTCCTGTTTTGTCCGTGTTAACATTAAGAACTACTGGTAGATTACCAACATTTACGCTTTCAAGCTGGTCTCTTGCAATTGTGTACACAGGTATGCTATCAAACAAAGCAAGAGAAGTCAGCCGTTGCAGCTCACGGCCATCCATTTTCACTATTTTTAACAATGCGAATGACTACATTTTTTAAATTTACAAATTGCCACTTACACTACTTTTTACAACTCCACTTAACTATAATAAAATAAACTAGAGTAAACAAACTAAACTAAACTTATGCTAAACAAAGTCTATTCAATATATACATGACTCTTATCTACTGCAATGAGTTTGGGAAACTCGTAATAAAATATTACATTGAGATTTTCTGTGGTGGCTTGACCAAACTCGAGGGATAATTTTACATTGCCTTGTCTTTCCATTTGATATCTGTCCTTTCTTTTGTTGTTGCTCCAAACAAGAGGGAGAATGAAGAATCCGTTCTTTATCCAGTCCTGTGGGGTCAAGTCCACGTTTCCAAATGGTCCACGCAGGTTGATAAGCTGCCTATATATCCTCATATAATCCTTTTTCGTGGTGTCAAATTTCAAGTTGGAGTAATTAATGGTCTCGCCATTCAAAGTTAGGGCCACGCTTCTAAGATCATGAGGTTTGAAATCAAAAGGCGACTTTGTATAGTCTCCATTGTATGCCTTTGATGGTAGTAAAGCCATACAAGCAAATGAAGGCAACTTATCTAGCAGCGTGTCGCTAGTATGCTTCATGGTACCAGATTGCACCACATAGGAAAGTGTATCTCCTTGCCATATTGGCCACTGCAAACGACCTCCACGGGCTAGAATTTGTTCATGTGACTCCAAAATTTTACTATGAACCAACACTTTACGAACATCCAAATAGGCATCGGAAATGACGAGATGATCACTAAACACTGTGTTGGCTGCAGCTTCCGGGGCAAGCATGTGAAATTCTGTAGGTGTTTTTCTCATCCTTATCCTTAATTGAAGGTTTTGTGGGAGCCACTTTAATTGCTTGAACAGAGGACTACATATTGTAAAGTAAACCTCAAAACTGTCACCTTTACAAAGCTTATTAAGAGCAACATATGTCTTATTATCTTCACTGAGGGGTTCTTCGGCAGTATTTCTGTAAAACCCCTCACAAACTCCCTCTGTTGCTATTATTGGGGCAGTGTAAGACAGACAGTTTTCTATATACGACGTATATGGATAGTTATTACTGCCAGTCGTAATAGGAACATTACGCAGTGATACCTCTATACTTTGAAACAAAGCCGAAGCAATGTTATTAACCACTGAAGTTTTTGAGGTAGCGTCAAGCTTGGTATTTGCACTCGTCCTACACTTTAGTGTTAGGTGACATTTTGTTGATTCCAAGTCAACATAGTATTGATCACTTCCCTCAATGAGGAAATCCACTACAGAGCTGTCTGTAACATTGTGAGTAGGGAGAATCACGTCATATTTTTCTTCGAGAATTGAAATATCTTGAGGGAGTACCTGGTTAAGGTTGAGGCTGGTGGTATATGCCGCTGTACTCTTAAGGTTCTGCCCCTCAAGATTCTGCTTTGATGTACGGTCCATATTAACGCCTTCTACGTCTCTTTGTTGTCGTTGCCTTTCTTCTTCTATTACACTGTTTCTTTCTGCTAGAGACCTTTGCTACTCGACGTCGTCTCTTCACGACTCCTCCAAACGAACTGGTCCTTTTCTTCCTTCCCCTCCCTATTTGTATCTTGCTTGGCTTCCTCCTCCTCCGCACCTTGGCCCTGGTAACCTTGGCTCTGCCACTTAAGGGTAATAGGTCATCAGGGAAACTAGTGTTGGCCATTTCGTTCAAGTCGCAAATTTGGTCCTCCGTCTGATGAACTATACCGTCCTCCTCTGTGTTCATACTAACTTGCGGGGTCTAAAATGAAGTTTGACAACTGTCGGCAACTCCTCGAGCTCTAAATATTCCAACCTGAGAAGTGAAATTGATATCTGAGAGCATTTTTCAACTGCCACCGGTTTATATAACAATTGTTTGGGTTCATGAGAAAAGTAACGTAAATCTTCACTCTCCTCCCTATCAAACACTGCAAGCAGTTTAATTTCTTTTCCAGCATAAATTTGGGGTTGTATTATGTCTGTAGTAACTAACACTTTTGAACATGATATTGGGAGTGGCTCTTCCAATGTTACCATCTTTCTTCCGGGAAACATTATTTTTTCGGGGATGGCCACCTCTCCTTTGCCCTGGAACACAAAATGCTCTCCAATTCTGAGATATTTATTTAAAAATGGGGATAGCTTTAGTTTGGCCAGCCCAGGCTTGACTTCATATTCAATAGTTTTCTTTGATTTTCGCAAACGCATAGAAACGTCAAATTTATTTTCCATGCACTTTGCGACTATAGCTGTAAGAATTGATGAAAGGTTCGGCTTTCTCTCCATTTGATCAAGGGACATTGGATATGAAACAATTTTGTATAGCGTTACTGTGGAAATGTTGGCGTCCACCGGGTAATTTTCAAACGCTTCAAGATCTGGGGGATACTCGGACACGTGGAGACCGGTAGTAAATTCCGTGCTTTCAAACCCCAGCATCCGATTAAGGGGTGCACCAAGTTGCAGTTGAAAGCCAGCTGGGGCTTTTACATCCATATCAATAGATGCAACCACTGCCTTACCCTCTACCTGCACAAATGTAGGTATCAGGTTTATATCAAATCCTTCTTCAATTAACATTGTTGTAAGCACGGTAAGAAAATTATTATAACGTGTCTCCATTTTAGTTACTACAATTGAACTTAGCACAGACTGTGATATGGAAATATTATTCTCTCCCTTTTCCAAATCATAGAAATTTGGCTTGCTAAATAACATTTTCTTTGCAAATTCGTGCTCTTCCTCTTCATATTGATCATAGAATGATATATATGTTAATGCCACCTCCATATCCGTAAAATCATACGTTTTCCCCAACACATTGGAGAAATGTGCACTTGAGTTTTTGCCAAAGTATCCATTATTAAGATTGGATACCAAGACAACCTCAAGGTTGTCCGTCTCCATTGCTGTCATCTAAGGGTGCGGGACTTAATTCACTATCAACAAATGAGGACTCTACTTCTGTATTATCTTCAAGGGACTCCAAAATGTAACTGACCACTGGAAAGGTTGGTTTGACGGTTTTAATACGAAATCTAGCTTTGGTGTAGCCGGGCTTATACCCCTTGTGGAAAGTTAAGCGTGGGTTGGCTATCCTTACGAGGTCCCCTTGTTGAAATTTCCCTGGTTTCCGCTTGCTTTTAACTAGTCTGGAATACATCCGGGAGAAAGCTTCCTCTGCGTTACTTTCACCTACTTCACTGGGTAAAAAGCCATGGGCTCCGTGCACTGAATTGTTAATTTTCCAGGCAATTTGTGGTAAAATATCCAACCATCTTTTCGTTTGCTTTAGCGTGAGCCAACGGAACATGAGGGTTTTTGCCCGTTTTACCCCATTTTCACAAATGGGCGCACCCTGTTTTGTTTTGCTAATGTATAGCTTTACCCCGTACTTGTCAAGTACCTCCTTCACCTTTCTGTTTTTAAACTCAAGGCCATCGTCAGTTGTAAGCCATTCAGGATACCTTTTTCGCCCACCCGACATGGACTTTAATGCCTTTTCAAGTGCTTCAGCTGTATCTTCCGCTGTCTTGCGTTTCATGGGCTCCAACGAAACAAATTTCCGGAAATGGTCAATTGTTATTAATATCCATCCAAAACCAGAATTGTGATGTTTTAGGGACGTTAGTTGAATCAAATCTGCACAATAGGAGGACCAGGGTTTGTGTACAATTATAGCCGGACGGACGGGATGCGCCTTGGTCGGGCGGTGCATAGAAAACGCGTCAATCTTTGACAGACTCTTCTCCAACTCTTTTACATCATACACATTTTTATGTGCTTTTGCAAACGCACTTAAACTACTTAAACCTTCTACATTATACAAATTTTCGTACCTACGTCTAATGTACCTATCTATTACGGGCTGCTTCTTTTTACGCTTCATTTCTTTTGTTTTTGCAACTTTACCAGCCGTCTTTTTATTTTATTAACAAATAAATCTGGGGGAACTTGCACTCTCACTAATAACTCTAAAAATGAATTCAAGTACGACGGTTCTTCACCTTTTCCTGTTATACAATATGATGTTAAGGAAAGTACATTCCAGGAAGTTGGAAATTCAGGTGGTGAAGCTGCAACACATCCAATAATGTTCCATCGTAGGCCGGACGAGGCCAAGTAGGTTAAAACACTCTTTATTTTTTTTACAATTCTTTTCGGATACTCTTGTATTTTATCTTCCAAATTTTCCTTGTCCAACTGACATTTTTCATAGATATCTCTATTAACTAGATAAAATGTATTAGCAGTCACAAGAGAAGACGACATGGCTAAATAGTGAATATACTAAACGCAATAATACAAAGCACAAAATTTTTTTGATGATTTTTTCGTTTCTTTTTAATATCTTTACAGCTTTAGCTAAATTACCACATCTTGTTGCACATGTTATAGATTTATATTTGCTTGGTAATAACTTTTCATTTTTACACAAATCCAAGCATGCAATTATACTTCTTATTTCCTCAACGGATGCCTGATCAATGAGGTTTTTGAAACCATTACTTTTACTTTTAGCTAGTTCATGTAGCCACTTGTGATGAAGCACTATCCTCTCCATTATTCCTTTGTATAAAAAACTCTACTCCATCTTCCGGTATAATATTAGATCTATAACGTAATTCCTCTGGATCACTAGGGTGCATTGACAAAAAGAAATGTGCATAAGGTTCCTTATCCGTGCAGTATTGATAAGTTTCTAAAAGGAATTTATACTGCTCAGGGGCGATTCCTCTAAAAAAGTAGGACATTTGTGACCTTACCCTATTTCTGAATAAAACATAATACGTACTGTTTAAATGTATTGCTCGTGTTTTTGGGGAAAAGAGAGACTGAGATTGGAACACTAATGTTATTTTATCGTGATGGGCTCTTTGTATAAAAAAGTCGGTAATGTAAGAGTTTTGACTGCCTACACTTTGTGAATAAAAATCATCGATTATAAGTAGCGTTGGTACCTTTTCAGACAACTCTTCTTCCACTTTTTCTAAACTGTCAACAAACTGTATAGAGTCATCTGCTTGTTTTGTTGAATCAAATATATCTTGAAAATAGCGATAAAAATAAAGTACTTTTTTGTGTGGCTCACGGAATATCTTATCTCTGTTTATTGCAATAGAGCAACACAAGAACGACTTTCCTGTTCTACTGGCTCCGTATATATGTATACAGGTGCTGGTGTACAAACGCACGTCAACTGGGCCAATCGCACCTGGTGGTGCCATTTAAAACCCGCTTCCGGTGCAATGGATTAAAAATGTATGAAATGTCAGTTTCCACCTGCGCTATTCTATCTCTAAATCTCTGCTTATCTGCAATCATGCTATCTATACAAGTCTTTCTGTAACTCTTATCTTCTTCACTATCTTCAAAAATGAAATACACTACATTATCTGAAAATGTGACACGCTTCTCTCGGGGGCTCATGGTGGACTAAATTAAAATCCCATAATGCAGTTAAATTTATCTTATTTCACAATGCCCCAATGGTTTTGAATGGTTTGCATCAACCCACACTCTATTGCACCCTGATAATGATAGGATATTCTTTTTATGAGATTTTACTACAAGCCCACTAGCATCATGTTTCAATATTTCATATGTTCTTTCCAACTTTGCTTGCTTCTCAAGTATTTCTCTGTATTTTTCATGTGTGACATCCTTGTTTGGTACCCCTTTAGTAATATTCCTAGTGCAATTATTACATTTGTCATGCTCATTGTGGTCACTGCATTCATCCAATTCTTCAAGGATAGACATACATTTTGGCCTAAGCCCTATAAAGCTTCTTATTTTGAAACATTCAAGTTTGAGTAAACCCGGAGTTTGTTTTCTAGACTCATCGTAAAGTCTACAGCTTTTGGGAACAGTTGAGAAATCAACCCAAGGCTTTAGTACTTCAAGGTCCGATACAATATCATTTCTTCCTTTCATTACAACTACCGCACTATCAGTTTCGGCGTAAACTAATTCGCAGTTTGGGCTAAAAAATGTTTTCATTATATCATACCAAAAATTATAGAGCATGTACTTGCTCTCCATTAGTACATGCACTCCGAGTAAAGTATTTCTTAGAGGTAAAGGTTTATCTCGCTTAACGGTTATGATGGCAAGGTTTGGTGCAAGGGGTTCAGCACCCAAAAATGTATTTTTTCCTAGTAACCTATCTGCATGTCTTTGCTCACTAACAACACAAACTCTTGAACTTTGTGTTGATTGTAGACTTTTTCCCACGCACAGATTCCCAATGCTTTTAGCTAAACCAGCAAAAAACTTGTTTGGTGCGTTTTGGCGTGCGGTTTTACAGGCATCTACAAAATCCGTAAACTGCTCCTTTACCCTATAAGCCAGTATTTTATGTATCCCTGTTAACTGCATTCCATGGCGAATGCATAGCTGGAGGTTACGATGACTTAAATAAATATGCTCTTTGGGCAACAAGTCTAGGGATAATCGCGTGGTTGTCAAGTTGTAGTACTCTTTGAAAGCACTATCTATATCATTTAGTCCACTTCCTGTGCTTTTCATTTCTCGTTTACAAAATGCTAGCGGAAAATCTTCATAGTACCGATGATAAACGTCGGGTGCAATTAAACTACAGCATATAATGTAATTTATATCTCCATATTCCTCCACATCCATGACATTAAATTGTTCAGTTTCCTCCTTCGATAAAAGCCGATAGTCGGAATAAGGAGTTTTACCTCCCAAAATATATAAATATTGCGAATTGAAATCGAAGTATAGACAGTCTATGCTGTTTTCATCAGAGACGTTATCGCCCAGGTGCTTGCTTTTACAATCAACTACGTGCTTATTGCATACACTAACTCCACCATAAACACATTTTGATAAAAAGTTGGCTATATATACATCTTGTAAATTTGAATAATTGGCCTTGCTTTTATAATGCAGAGCAGCCCAGCTATAACCAGCAAGCGACTTGTCATAAAGAGCGTGTATGCCATATTCTTTGAGTGTCCATTCTGCATATGACGTGAGAATAGAAGCGAGTCCATACACATTAGATTTTAACGATAAGTGGGCATAATCAAGTAATGAATTACAATTGAGTTTCTCAAAAGCCTCCTGGGCTTGACGATAATGATTGGTATCAAACTTGTTTATGTAATTAACGTCTACAAAAAATGCAAACTCTGGCAGTGGAGATGTTGATAAATTTTCAAGTTTGGTATACAAGTGTGGGAATGGCAACCCATTCCTCATCAACTGAAACTCTTGATTGCTTGTTGTAGCTCGTCGCAAAATATTTAATGTGGCATCGTCGTTCATTTCAAGTATTTTTCCAAGTTGAATGCCATTAAAATGAAATGTTGTATCAACAAAAGTGAATTTTTTGTTCACCGTCATTGAGAGATAGCTATCACTTGTCCTGTGTGGTGTAACTTGAATATTTTTGAACTCGTTATTTCTGAGATGAGGCAAAAAATATGGTATGTGATGCCTGAGTGAGTGCGAGTAAATCATAATTGTTTTTCTAGTATGCATCTGCAAATTGCAATTATTACACGGAAAATTTTTGGGTCGACCGGCATCTCGCTTTGAATAATGATCGTGGTTAAGCACGGCTTTCAAGTTCTCATTTATTTCACTGCCACATGAAAAACACTCTTTAACTTGTTTGACTGCTTCTCTATCTTCATCTGTTGCCTGCAGTGGGATAATCTCATTCTCCATCTTTTCCAAGTAAAAGTGTCCGTTGACAAACACATTGTCAAAAAAGTATTCCAGAGCATCATCGCCGACATAGGTATGAAAAAATAATTCTTCAAAGTCGCAGTTTAATCCAAGTAGACCAAAGCCAGCAACTTTTAGTTTTCCATAATCATCACTGACAAAAAGTAAATCATAAACAAAAATTACTGGTGGCAGAAAACAACGCCACAGTCCAGAAAATTTGAAGTTTGGTAAAGGTGGGAACAGCGGTGCTACAACTGTGTCCCCAAAACATTTTTCTTCATGGCCAGGATCATTATGCATGCAACCACAAAATTTACAAATAAAGTTCATATGGTGCTTCCATAACGAAAAAAACTTTTTTGGGCATATGATACTTGCAAAATGCATTATAGAACTGTATGTTTTCTGTGTATTCTCGTCCAAATGATCTCTGTGTAGCAATAATAAGTTGGCATGCCTATCACTTTTTATTTTTGCCAGCTTTACTGGTACAATTTTTTCCTGTACTGGTGAGTATTCATAAATACAAAGCGAGATGTTGTTTGCTTGTTCAAACAAGTCATACAACGAGGCGTCGTTGCCGTATGCTTCATCAAACAACTTAAAATTCTCTTGTTGTACAATGTCAGTCCAGGTGTCCTGTTTTTCAAGAAGATTTCTCATTCTTTTTTTTTCATTATATGTGCAATCCCAATATGTTTTTCCATTTTTCCCAGTCATGCTGTCAAAGTGAAGACAAAGAGCAACACTGTACACAAAACACTTGTTATTTTTTGTCTTAATGTTAAACAGCCCTTGCATTCGTTTCTGCTTAAGTTTAGGTGGCAACTCTAAAAAACCGGTTGCCCGGCTGGGAGACCAACGGAAAATAGTAATTGTCATTTTTTTAACAGAGTCTAGTAGCAACCCACTAATTTCATGAGCTAGCAGTTGCGTCAGTCCTGCTATATACTCCACACAATTGCTGATTACATCGTCTACAAACTGCTTGTTAGTAATGCGCAGTGCAGGTGACGGGTACGCTTTTGTTACGTACAATGAGTCTTTGGGAGAATAAAATCTCATTTCTAGTTTTAACTTTACCCTTATCCCTCTGTGCACAGACAAAAAGTCGTTCAATAGTGTGTTCAGAGGCATTTTTACTATGTCTAATGCCTTTTCTATTAAAGTAACATTTTCATTCGTATAGTCGTAAGTGTAAGTTGCTATACTATTTCTAAATGATGAATTTACTTTGGTAAAAAATGTAGTTCCATCCCCATTTCTTGGCTCATCTATTATGTCACTGCCTGCGCCTACTTGCACCGCTTCATTAGGCATGCACCTATGATACCGTTTGTCTTGAAATACATGAGAGCAAATGTCACATAGATGAATATCAGAAGAATGATTTTCCAAATCCTCAATGTCATTGGTTCTGAAGGAACACAATGAAAATATAGAAAAAAATATTCTTCCAATGGTCTTGACGATAATATCATCAAGTTTTTAAGGGCAGTACAACGGGATAAACTTGTGTATATAGCCGGATGACCTCTTTTAAAACCTTCAAAGCAAACTACAACTGATTCCAGGGTGGCGCTCTGGGCCTTATAACAAGTTCGAGCGTGGGAATTAATAAAAGGGTAGTACTTAACTTTAATTCGTTCCTTTAAATGTGGACAGAGAATTGTCTCCTCCAAGGCTGAAACGGGTATGGTGTCATCCTCCGGGATTCCTTTTCCTCTGTAAGAAGGCACAGTCACTGTTATAAATTCGGGTAACGGTTGTGATTCTGTTAAATAAAACACTTGCTTCACTTTACACAAAACACCATTTACCAAATTATTTTCGAGCAACAAGTTTCTTGTGAGTAGTAACGGTACACTTTCTCCAACGAAACAAACTGCATATTCTTTTGCACAATCCTCACAATATGGGGCAACTTGAGGCACTAACTTTTTTAAAGCAATACTCTGTTTGCTGAGATAATACTCGTTCCATCTATTTACTGTTGCGTTGGTAGTAAACAAATGCACTGAATCAAAAAATGAATTACACTCTTCCGGTGTTAGTCGGGTACTGAGACGGCTAGAAAGTCTTTCTATATCCTTTATAGTAGTATTACCATCATGCATACGCGAAAGAATCTCCATAAACTCTGTATCGCCTTTCTGCCGAACGTTTGTTTCCATTACAAGTTTATAGTCTGCATTTAAAAATATATTGCAGGCTTCCACAACCATTTCATTTGCAGAAGGTGGAGGTGGTTTAAATATTGGATAGTCCATCACTGAAGCCAATTGTCCTTCATCACCCAGAAACACCAATGTCACCGGAAGCTTATCTGTAATGTTTTTTATGTATGCGATTCTACGCAAAAGCAACCCAAGTAAACCACCACCACAAAGAGAGAATTCATCAAGAACCAAAATGCGTACTTGTTTAATTCGCTGCTTACATTTTTCATGAACAGGATCTTTTATCATATCCTGCAAAGGTCTTTTTACAGAGAATATGCCTAAAAAGTTATGAATAGTATACCCATTAAATTGTAGACATGCTATGGCTACTGGAGATACTATTGCGTACGGTATATTATGCTGTTCCAAATAATTTCCAATGTGAAACACAAGCCCTGACTTGCCAGTTCCAGCTCTTCCAGAAATATTAGCCACAACATTTTCGCCTTGCATGGTACGCCTAATTGCTTCTCTCACTGCATTATAGCACTTTTGCTGGCAAGAAGTCATAGGCTTTAAATGCGGTAAGTAATTTAAAGGTTTTCGCTTTGCACTTTTTTTTGTGTTGATAATCCACTTTTTATAGTAACCTAAATCTCTTTTATATATTTCTTTACCTCGCGTATATGAAAATGTACCGTCTATATCTCGGTTCCCTAAAACCTGTGTGTAACTGTTTACTATATCCATTTTGTGGGCTTTTAGTAGGAAGTGGCCAGGGCGCTGTCGGTCGCGTAAATGGTTGACTAGTTGCTGTAGCCACTCCTTTTTGCTCAGTCAAAATCTAGCAGCCGACCAGTAAGCATCAATTTTGAGCAACAAGCAAAACTACACAAGTTTATTTTGTATCTTGTTACAATGGAAAACGCAGAAGCAAGTCAGTGTGAAGAAACTCGCAACAATGTTGCTTCTAGTTTGAAGCGAACGTATACTGGCTATTGTAAGCCAGATAACGAAAAAAACAGCAACTATACTTCGCTCGAGTTTCATTACAGCCCAAAGTACTCAAAAGTACGCAAGCTTAGTCCATACGAGAATCCCAAATTTTGGACAAGCAGCCAGGTAAAGTGTGTTGGTAGCAACATACTACTGAAGCGATACATTTACATGTTGAAAGATACAACAAGTATTCATCGCTTGAATTCACACGGTACTGGTTCAACGTTTGATTTTCCTAGCAGTATGCTTGGTTTGCTCATTCAACGGCTTGAAGAGCTGCTCTCAAAAGTTGAGTGTGATGAAGAAGGAAACGTAACATTGCCAGGATGTGAAGCAAAGTCAGACTATGATGACTTTTACTCTGAAAAATTTTGGGAGTCGGACAACACTATAAAACTGATGAATCTGCACATTACTCCTTACCAATCCGTCTTTGGCTCTCTTGCCTTTCGGTTGTTCCAGAGTGTGCCCCAGCAGTTTCACCGCCAGATTCGCTCATCGGATGGAGCCTTTCGCTATTGGAAGGGTCCACAAAGCTACTTGTCTTTGACCAATGTCAGGGAGCTTTTGCCAGTTTTAAGAGATTTGCAGACGGCAAAACCAGAGGAATATTAGTTTAAGTGTTGTGTAAAAGTTGGTGAAAAAGTGAAAAACTTGAAAACTTAAAAAAAACTTAAAAACTGTGAAAACTCTTCAAACTAAAAACTGAAAAAAAAACTTAAAAACTAAAAACTGTGAAAACACTTCAACTAAAAAGTGAAAAAAAAACTAAGCTAAAATGGATAGCGAGATGGAGTTTAGCGATGTGGAAACAAATTCCGAGTGTTCTGACTTTGAACACGAAAGCTGTGCCGACTGCCTTCGTATTCGACGTAAGCGTATGCTCATACGAGAAAAAATCAAAGTTGCTGACAAAGATATTTGCCAACCTGGCATTGAAAACTTTTTTGTAAATATTTTTAAACACTTTCAGCTGAAACCGGGCGTTTCTCAGATGCCAGAGTTTTACTCTGATTCACTTGCCACCTTCAACCGTTTCAAGAGGGCCTACGCAATTTCATCGCAGAAACATTCAGCATTTTCTGTAAGTCTTTACAAGTTTGTCGCTGATGAAATGTTTGACATTATGCAAAAACATGGTCGCATCAGCGACATGTTTGGAATAAAGTGCAGCATATTTTACAAAAATATGTTGCAAGAGTTCAAGCATTGTACATTTTCGAATGATTGTACATATTTTCCACATCTTTTCCTCAGAGACGAGATGGAAGATGAAACACTTGACGGCTCTGGGGCGTCTTGCGACGTCCCAAAAAAATCGGATGCAGACCAAACAAAAGTTGCACAAAATAACACGCCGGGGCAACTTGAAACAACACCACAACAGCAGCTCCCGGATGAGCCCAAAAAGGAAACAACGCCAGGGGAAAGTGAAACACATTTGGGAGTGGGGCAACTTGAAGCCGGGCAGCCCTTACAGCGAGTGAGTGAACCAACCAGCACAATACACCAAGTGGGGTGTATTGAGAATTTAGAAATGGAGGTTGAGCAACAGGATACAGATTTCCCAGATTCAAAGGATACATCCAAGAAGGGTGTCTAGGCACCCAAAAGGTAACATTTCTTGTAAATAGAATAAAATAGGGGTAACATTTACGCTTTGTGTTAATACTTGTAAATAAGACACGTTTAGTTTTTAAGATTTTTTTGAGAGTTCAATGTAGGAACATCAATGGCAACATTTACTACCTCACTTGTAGCAAAGTTTTGATTATGTAGTTTTGTTTTTAAGGTAGAGCGCCTGGACGAAAGTTTGGGACAGGTCAGACTCATTGTCAGTTTGAACTTTCACAAATTTATTATGACATTGCGCTTTGAATTTCCAAAGAGAAAAGAATTGAAGTGTTTTGAATGTCGTTGCCCGTATCTTAGAAAGGGAAAACACTGAAATTTGACCAGTCGTTTGTCGTTTTTTTTTTTTTTTTTTGTTATGAAAATATCCAGAATTTCCTATGTAAGATTGCTCCTAGGGTCCCCAAAAATGCTAGTGTGCTGAATGAAAAGCAAAGAGTTGAGTTTGAATTGCTGGCTTTAGAGTAGTTTTTCTTTAAAATCCAACGCGTGTTTTAAAGAAAGTTTTACTTTTACATATTTGAATAAAGGATCTTTAGGAAGATTTTGGTTTCTTCTTAGTTAGCCGTCAGAACATTGTATTGTAGAATTTTTCAGCTTGCCCTTGACGCAAAATATTTAGTGATTAGGTTGACACTTTCTGTCACTTGCGTGCATTTTCAATGTTCAATGTAGGAACCATAAGACGACAATTTTAATTAGTTTCGTACATTAAGCTGTACGGATGATAGTGTGCCGAGTGCATCACATTTAATGTTTCTTATGAACTTTACAGTCAAGGTTTGTCAAGGCTTTCTTACTTTTGCAAAAAGTTGAGTATAACATTGAAACTGAGGAAGTTGTTTTTTTTTTTGTCGCGGTGTTATGAACATTTGGAGACAATATTCTCAAATCTTCAAAATTATGGGCACCCAAATTTTTTTTGGCATAATCCTGAGTAATTCAGCATTTAGTTTTTCCTTCCGAGGAGAATGAGGCAATAGGATTTCTGAATCCCCATTTTTATGAAGTTGTATCTTGTCGCGGTAGACTTGATCAATTTTAGTTTGTGTATTTCTATTTCGGCATGACGTTTCCCGTTAAAGGCTGAAGCTATTTTCAGAAATTTTATTTTAAATTTTTGAAAATTGATATCAATAATTGGTGATAGAGGAATCTGGATATTCACTTGCACATTCTATACAAAATGTTTTAATTAGATGGTTCAGATCAACGGTAACATTCCAGCCTGTTTTATTATTTAGTTTGTTAAAATACTCTTTTAAAAATATTACAACAAATTATAGTTTTACACCGATATTGCACTGGCATTGCCGTAGTCCTGACATGCAGATCATCTCTTGAAACCCTTTATCATGGCATGTAATAACTTGTTCTTGCTGTCCAATTTCCGAAACCAATTTTTAATAAAATTGTCCTCACATGTAAAGAGAATTTTAATAGTTGAAATGTTTGCCAAAAATAGGAGGATATTAGAAAATGGTTTATCTAGAGTATAATGGTTGCAGGTAATCCAATGCTGTGTTATCTGCTGTTTATTTGTTGATATCAAAAATCACTTGTTATTTTTTAAAATAACCTCAAATGTACAGAGGATTTTAATAGTTAAAGTGTTCTTGTGTCACATTTTGATTTTTACCCATACAAAGCTTATCTAGAATAAAATTTACGATTGAGAACGAGTATTTCATTTTGTAAAGGATAGTAAAATAATATTTACAACATATTCCTTATTCTAAAATTCAGACATAAAGTTTGTCAAATATAAGGCCCAATACGTTCTTCATCTCTTGAAAGTCCTTACCAATTCATGATAATTCATGTTTTTTTGCTCGGTTTCAGAAATCGCAGAATTTACAAATTTTAGAGTGTTTATTTTTTAGAACAACCTCAAATGTGCAGAGGAATTAAGTAGCAGAAATGATAGACGTGAGAAATATGTTGCTTAGTGGCAATAGTTTTTTTAAAGGAACACGTCAAGTTTTGAAATTCGTTACTCGTTATTCGCATTGCAAGTGATAAACCATTTTTCTAGCAGATTTAAGTAGAATTTCCGTACTACAGGCAGTTTTTGCATGGAGAAAATTTATTAACATAAATAGCCAATTTAATTACGATTAACGTTATAAAAAGATTATATATTAATATTATTAGTTCGAATATTTAAGTTTGTGAAATACAAAGCCCAATGTAGGTGCTAAAAATATTTTCTTAATTTTAAACGGCTGGTACTGTTATTGATGATTATTTTGGAGTAGTAGTCTACTTGTACAGAATGTTGAGACATGCAGAAAATGTGGAAAAACCTTTCTCAAGAAATTCGTAGAATACTAATAATAATACTTGTAGAAACTTGTAAATTTAAAGAACAATGAACAAAATGTACTTCAATGATTCTACCCATTCCAGGTTTATCTGTGAGCAAAATTTTTTTAATGATTATATATTTGGTTTTGACAAGAGCGTTCTTGTACTGTTAACGATTTTGCTTGAAAATGTTGAAAGGTATTGCCAAGTGTTTTGTGTACCAGTTTTTGAAGAAATTTTCATCTTCATAGTAGCCCGAATACACAAATGTTCGAGTTAAACTTTAAGAAAATAATGATTGGCTCTTTTTTCAACTCCAAATCCTTCTGAAGCCATTGTTTTGATGCATAGTTCCAATGTAGGTAGCTATTTATAACTGTAATTTTATGATTCTGTTGCAGCAAAGAAAAAACTTTTTGTGCTATTCAGAACTAGCTTTTAGCATAATTTTAGAATTTTTCCCGGCATTGACTTGCTTCATAGTATGACATTGTTTGGTATTAAATCTTGCAAGGCGATTACAAACCTAGGATTATTACGTAAATGGACAGATATTAATGCGCCACGGGTCTTCAAATGTTTTCGTAGCACTCGTTGAAATTAATAATAATTTGTCTATTAAATAGATTTTTAGAATATTTTATTTAAAAAATGTAAAACATAAACTACAAAGTTATTCAATAAAACAGCAGGTATTGTTTGAGAGTCGCTCTACACAGTTGTTCCCGCTACCATGTTTCTGTCTTTTCAAAATTAGGGGTTTTAAAAGAGGTTGTTATCTTCCTGTAGGATCGTCTGGAAATTGTGATTGAAAATTACTGCTTTTCCTCTTTTGGGATGTGACGATGATGGCTTGATATCACGATGCAAGATATGTTTGTAACGAGTGCGATATGTGTTACGTTTTGTTTGGCATTTGGCATTAACCCTACAAGACAAGTAGATACACCTAAAAACTTAGTGAAATTATTGCATACCTTTTTAAAACCATAGTTTAAAAGATTTTTTTCATAATAACTTTGGCAGAGAAACATTCTTTGTCTAAATTTTATCGTATAGGTTGTTTTATTAATATTTCTATTGCGTCAAGGGCAGCATTTAACATGTACGATCATATAAGTTTTATAGAAAGAGTGTTTTCATACACGAGCAAAGACATTTCAAATTTGTTGATTCAGCGCCAAGTTTTCCAAAATGGTGGTAATAGTTAACCAAACCGTTTAAATAACGATGAGCGTACACAAGTTTTTAAACGAAATAAATTGTGGCATAAAATGCTGCAAGTTTTTTTTGTGAGTTTATAAGTTTTGCGGCTATAGGGTAATTTAGTATCGATTCAGTTAAAAAATTTTGCTGGATTTTATTTGCAAGTTTAAAAAATGTTTAAAATATTTCTTTGAAACATTGCCAGACGGTGTGATTTTTTGTTGTATAATGATTTGCCTTGAGAAATGTTTAATTCAAAAATATTTTAAAACATTTATAAACGAGATACTCGTGTGTTCATGATAGCTTTGCTGTAATGTAAATTTGCTTCGGAGATTTTGTAATTTCTATATTTATAAGATGGATAAAAATGTAGTTTAGACGCACATTGTAGTTTTTGTATATTAAATAGTTTATTGAGCACATTATCATGATTGATTTGCAATATACTATTGATAAGCGTATGTAAAGTTTTTTATTTAAAAAGCGTAAACATTTTCCATATCACCATTTTGAAACACACATTTTATAAATTGTTTGAGCAATATTGATTATTTGGCACTTGTATAATTGTAGAATATATTGTAAACATGAAAACATTTTTTTAAATTGCTTGAACAATATTAATTGATTGTTTGGCACTTGTACAATTGTAAATATATTGTAAATATAAAAACATTTTATAGATTGAATTGACAAATATTTGGCACATGTAACATATTTAACATAAAGCGTATACTTTTATCACATTTTAAAAAATGAAAACATTAAATTTTTGGCACATGTAAAACAAAACATTTTATATAAAATGATAAAAAAATTGGCACTAAAATAATTGTAAACATTTGGCACATTTGTGTAAAAACAATAATAATATAATACAAAAACAATAATATAATAAAACTTGAAAATACTTGAAATTAAAACATTTGTCATACTGAAAGTTTGAAACATTAACAATTATTTAACCTTAACCCCATAACCAATTTCATCCCAGTCGTGAAACGTAGTCTAGAAACGTTTTGGTATGAACCGTAACCGTTCCACCAACACCCACCTCGAAGCTACCTTCCCCCTCATCTGCTTCATTTACCACCTCCTCACCATCTTCCACCTCAGCTGCTTTATTTCCCATCTCGTCCTCACCTCCTCCATCAGCTGCTCCCTCTCCCACCTCGTCACCATCTTCCACCTCAGCTGCTTTATTTCCCATCTCGTCCTCACCTCCTCCATCAGCTGCTCCCTCTCCCACCTCGTCACCATCTTCCCTATCAGCTGCTCCCTCTCCCACCTCGTCACCACCTTCCCCCTCAGCTGCTCCAACTCCTTCCTCGTCAGCTCCCTCGGCTGCATTTGCGTCACCTTCCTCACTTGCTTCCTGATCAGCTTGCTGTTGGTCATTAGAAAGTCCAGCTGGTTCCTAATTTTGTAAACAATAAATTTTTATCAATGGAAAAATTAAGTTTCCTTTAAAGTTTTAAAATTTTAGTTAAATACTTTTTCATTTTCACCAGCAAGCGAGCTTGGTTGATTTTCGTTCCCCCCAGACCCCAAGTTAAGCTCCACCTGGATGTCATTTTCTGGAAAAGTGCTTGCTGCCAGGTGCTAGAATGATTAATAGAACGGTTACTTAAAATTATGATACAACAAATTTCCGTTTTGAGAAACATTTTCAAATTTTTAAGCTTGCTTTTTCAATTAAATTGTCAACTTCCATAGATTCGGAATTTTCTTCCATATTGTCTTTGCGGGCAAAAATATCCATAAGGCTGTCATTTAAAAGTGGAAGGCCTTCATTCCGTTTTTATGAAAAATTTGCAAGTATATGGGGATTCGTGTAAACGACGCATTTTTTTGGTTTTGATTAAAACAGCAATATTAATAAATAGTTGTTACCAATTACCTCATTTATTTCACCTTCCAAATCAATAACCTCTGGCATTTCTTGGCCGTCCTCAG
Organism: Entomobrya proxima; assembly: GCA_029691765.1. NCBI lineage: Eukaryota > Metazoa > Arthropoda > Collembola > Entomobryomorpha > Entomobryidae > Entomobrya > Entomobrya proxima. Next base: position 56,952,886 of record CM056169.1, read on the forward strand.
GAAGGGCAGCAGCAATGGCACCAGACATGTCATCATTCTAAAATAATAATAAATTAATTAATAGTTGTAAAAACTTTTGAGAAAGTCGAAAGAATATTGGCAACATTATGTACCACTTCATGTTGCTGTTGGTTGCTCCGTGGTTGGAATTCCAATCCATCATTTTCCAATGGTGGGAGTAAGTTGGAGTCAGGTCCAAGATTGGAGTCATCATCCTGTTAAAAAGCAAACAATACATTTTAAAAATTGGTAACAAAAACAGTGAACCCCATGAATTAGTTGATGACGATGAAAGTTATATAGATTTTATAGAACCCAACATTTTTAGTACCAATAACATTTGAAATATGATAAACTAATGATATAACCAAATGTACCAGTAGATAGCAAGATGCAGGTGAACTTTCTCTAGAAGTTAGTCTTTCTACATCACCTTCACTCGTTTCTATATATGGACCTACGAGCGGGGGATCCCACTCTACATTATCACCCGTTTCCTACAATGAAACATGGCTTTTTAAATTTATGATTCGAATATTTATTTTTATGTGGTTTAGGTATGCAAATTACTCGGCCGCGTCCTGGGACTGGGTAAAATAATGTCTCGTTAGAGTCACTAGCATTATCCCATAACGCTTGGTCGTATCTTTCCCAGTCAAACTCCTCTTCAGAAAAACCCCATATCTCCCCGTAATTATCATATAAAACTTGAAGATCGCTACCAGATGTGCTATCTTCCTCTGAGCTTTCTTCCTCAGTGCTATCATCCGTGCTACTGACAATTATTACCGGGCGTGGTTGCTTACGCTTAGGGCGGGTGAAATGTTTAGATTTTGCTTTTCGCTTTGGTTTGCGACGATTCGCCATCTATTATTATGTATGTTTTTAAAATAATTACTAAATAATAATTAAACATGTGTCAGGTACCTTTCTAGGTTTTGAGATGGCCGACTCTTCATCATCATCTCTAATGACATCTTTGCGCTTCCTAGTAAGTCGTCTTGGTCGAATCTCATCTTCACTGTCCTGTGGGGCTAAACCTTTTGAAGTACTCGGTTGAGGTTCATTTCGCTTCCTTCCTCTCTAAATTGTAGCACGCAACATTTAAATTGAATGTACGAATGAGTGACAATCATGGAAGCTTGAAACAATATTTGCATATGTAATGATTTGGGATTCTCAAAAGGTAGTAATTGTGCAATTAATTAGTAAAACAGTTGAACAATTAAACTGTAACTAATAATTAATCAAATAAATTATAAATCATTGCTATGTAAATTGCAATTAGTTGAATGAAGCTTAAACACACTTGTACTATATGACTGAGTGCTGTAATACTGTGTGCATTATGCATAATTGTTAACAACAGAACACTTACCTTTGCTGTATTTCTGGCCCTTGGTTCTTTGCCTGGATCCTTTTCCGCAGATCCAGTCTTCCCACCTCGTGTTCCACCTCCCCTTCCACCTCCCCTCCCACCTCTTCCACCTCTTCCTCTTCCACCTCTTCCTCTTCCTCCCCTTCCCCTGGCCCCTCTTCCTCTGCCAGGAATTAGTCCCATTCTTCTATCATTTGCATATGTAACGTTACGCGCTTCCCCCCCTCTGTACTCGGGATCATACAGATCCTCCATAGTTTTCCGTTTTGTTTTTATTTCCACTTCCGGTTCCACATCTTCCATATTTTCTCCATTATTGGAACTGTTGTGTGATGATAATTGCTTTCTCACTTTTTCAACTTCCTCCAATATTGACTCGTCTTCTACAATTTCTCGTATGAGATTTTGATCATTCTTGTATTTCTCAGCTTCACTTGTTAGCCCAAAAGTTTTGTGCAAGTCGAACATGTTGAGAAGCGCACGAGATGCAATTTCATGACAACGTAAAAACATTTCCGAAGGACTTAACTGAGCTTGGCTCTGTCTTGCTAATTCTGCTGCAGCTTGACGTGATGTACACGGTATTGGAGATGGTGATCTGGCCCTTCTTCTAGTAGTTGGAGAATTTGCATGGTCATTTGAAGCAGCAGCAGACGTACTTGGCTGTAGACTTGAGGCTCTGTTGGAACTTGTAGCACTTGTCACACTTGTGGTGGTATTTTTAGAACTTTGCTCATCACTGCCACCACGATTTTCACTTTCAGTCATGTATAGAAAATGCAAAAAGTCAACCAGAGGCACTTCCGCATTCCTAAACAATTTTCCTCTGCCTCTAGTTTCCCTGGCATGATATTCCTCAGAGTAGGCCTTTTGCACGGCCATGTATGTCTTTAGACGGTCATCATTAACGCTAATACTTCTAAATCGCCTTTTAAACTTTTTTCCTCCATTATTTTCACTTTGATGACCATCTTTTGCTTGATCACTTTGATCATTTTCACCATCACCGCGTTTTTCACTTAAATCCTCACTATTTTCCCCATTCTGGCTCGATCTTTTATCATTGGGAGATGCCGAGTCTTTTTTGTGTGTATCGTCACCGTTCTGACTCATATTACACCCGTACACAATGTCACAACACAACAACAAAACAAATAAATAAGTTCTATTTCGAACCAGAGAGACATGCGCACACTGAGCTGACTACAGAGACTGAAATATGGCGAAGCCAACCACACCTCTGCAAAAAAAATCTCTGCTCTAAATGCAGGCTTAACATGTAGAGCAGATTTCATAGAGTAAAATGAGACCTACAAGCGGCACTCAAATCAGATCAAAATCTGGTCACTTAATATAGAGCAGTGTTCAGAGTGTCTAGTGCTAAACGCTCTGAGCACCTTTAACAATGCAAAAAATCAGTAAACATATTGAAAAGTTTAAGGTTAGTAAATTAATTTGCACAATTTAAAGTTTTACTACATCCCCAGCCCAGAAATCCCCCCAAAAAATTACAATCAAAACCCCAAAAAGGTTTACAAAAAGTGCTACTTTTATTTCAAGTATTCTTTTTGTATAGTCACATTCTCCATGGTAAACAGGTTAATTGTTGTTGTAATTGCTTATAAATTAAAGTTTAAAGCTTAATCTTGGTTTTATTTACCTTGTAGCTCATCACTATACCGAAATTACCAAGAAAAAATGATCCGTAAAAGGCCCATTTCAAAGCCATCAACTGCATCGTAAACTACTTCAATACCTTCCTGGTAAATTGCCAAACCAGGCTGAAAGGCATTTAAAAACCTTCCTTAAACTTAAATATACCTCTCTGCCAAATTTGGTTAATATCCGTGCTTTTTTTCCACAGATAAACCAAGAAGAATCAGCCAAAACTTGCCCAAAACCATCAAAAGACTTTGATCATGACTTTGCGCCAGACCCCCATTTGCTCCTCCTCATCCTTTACACTCGCTACCAACATTTTCAAACTCCCCAGACCTTTCTCTACCTTCCACAAAAAACCGCATTTCTCTATTCCATCCCATTTCCAAAATAAACCCACTTCCACCAACCAACTTTACAAAAAATCTCACTTTACCCCACTTTTCCCCAGCTTCCCCCCACCCCCCGTACTCCAAACATACCCCATTACATTCCCCATACTCCACTCCACCTCCCACAACAAACCCCCAACCTCTAGCCACCTCCATTCTCCTCAACCACATTCCCCCAAACCCCAACAACATCCTGACGCTAACTCAACATTTCCAATTTGCGTACATTACGGATATCCATGGTTTTTATTAATTACTAACCCATAAAGGGCGCCAATTTCTATGGCCCCATATACATGCTTGTATAAAAAAATAAAACCCGTTAATGCCCATTAATGCCCGTTAAAACCCAAAAACCCGTTATTACCCATTTAAACCCAACCCGGCGGGTTTAAATGTGGAAACCCGCGGGTTTAGCCATCTCTGGTTTAATCGCTTTACGCTTCCAAAATAAGATATTAAGATTTAAAGTTGAGAATTGGAAGTTAGAAGTTAGTGCAAGCTTTATCATTTCATTTAAATGTCAATATCAAAAACGAAAAAGATTTTGTGCCAATGTCTATTGCACGTTGCCAGAAGTTAAAAAGCACTTCTGGTAAGCATGTATAGCGGCAAGACGAACATTGTATTTGCGAGAAAGCATATTTTGGAATGCATCATAATAAAAAGATAATTTACTTTGGGAATAAGCTGGTAGATGCTGATTAGCATACACGCTCGTTTTGCAGGTGTCAGCGCAAGCTAGTTAAATACTACTGAGTGTATAAAAGAAGACGTATTTAACAAATTAACAATTATTTTTAGCATCATCTTCACTTTAATCAAACACTGTTGAGAAAACTATGAAACGAAAGTCTAGTAATTTTTAAAATGAGTTAGGTTCATTGCTAAATGTATAAGCTGTGCACCCATATATTATCCTAAAATCTGAAATTATATTATACACCTAATACAAGTATTTTGACTGACGATATCCCGTTTCCGAATTTTGCAAGTCTGACGTCTGGCTCAAAGTCAGGTCAAGAGGGAAGTGGCTTTATTACACAAACTCCGAGACCAAGATGGCGTCCTTATTTCTTATAGTTTTTAAGACATGTGCGCATTTGTTGTGTGTGTTGTCCATTATAACTTCGACAGATCTTACGGAATAACATAAGTTCATTGATATAAGTTAAGAACTGTAGTCGACAAGACAAAATACATTGAACGTTTCGTTACAGGTTGAAGAATCGTTTTTAAGATCCATTACATTTAATGCTATACAGACAAATACACCGTTGTTATAGATTGATACAAAATAGTGTTTAATAGTTGCGCTTGCAATCTGTGTGAAGCTAACTCTCTATGAAAATGTTTTATTTTTAAAAAATTAGCGTTGTCTGTTCTTCCGTCTTCCTTCGTTGTATTCGAATTTCAATTCCTACATAAAACAAGCATTTAAATCTACACCACATTTACACAATACCACGTGTCAATATTTATAGGTCCGAAAAGATATTTTCGGGTTTAGTCAATCACAAAGTTTTTGTCTTTTATGCTCCGAAATGGTACTTAATAATTATACCGCAGAAGCATTGTATGATTCTATACTGCGCTTAGGACTGATAAATAATCAACACACAGGCAGTCCGTACACTAAGCCTTGGATGGCATGGTAAACAATATAAAAAGTTGAAAATTAGTTCAATAGGCATAACACGGCCTAATATGCAAATTGTTTGGATGAAATAAATGATTTAGTACCTGAGTGAAATAGAATTTGTTCGCGTGTGCTATATAAGATGAACAAAATTTTAAACATAAATTGTTCTCCTGTGGGTACAAATGTTTAAAAAATTTCAAATGTGCTAACATTTTTGCAAGAAGCTAACAAAACAATTTTCATCGCTTCAAAAACAAGATATTATTAATCCTTTCTGTTGATATTTTGAAGATAGACGTTGCCGAGCAACTTTGTTATTTCCTTTGAAACTTCATACTAAAAACCCAATCTGGATATAAACAAATCAGTCTGCTTCGTTGCTTAACATATGACATGGGTAGAGTACCGATGGGGAAAGATATAGTATGGTATGGGTACAAAAGCTCATATGAACCACTCATAGTAGAAAATGTACGCTGTTCTAGCTCACATAACATTTAAAAACGCTTTTACGTATAAATAGAAAGTAGTTATTTAGCTTGTTTGGATATTTACACCTTTTATCCCAAGCAAAATGCACACTCATCTAACACACCACAACAAGTATAATAGATGAACGTACGTAAAATGTATGATACTGTATTTTATCATCACAGTCACTACACAAGGCAGAGTTTATGCTTTTGGACTTACAGTGTAGTACCAGGAGGTTAAACTTGACCTCTACAGTTTTGGATAGGGATCAAATTGAATAATTCAAAAGATTGTAATTGCCAAGCCAGAACTTTCTGATGGCAATAGTTGGCACAGAGTAATTATATTAACGGTTCAAGATTCCGAAAGAATTTCAAGTTTTTTAGATAATAATGAAACAGAGATCCTGCATGCCTTAATAATAAATAAACAACGTTAGTTTTTCGTGCTTTCGATTGTACACCACTACCATTATTAGGATACTAATAAAATAACCGTGTAAGTACATGATAACAGATAGAATATATTTTTAAAAACAAATTGACATTGCTATTCAATTAACTTGAAAATGCCAGAATATGCCAACATATCAGCAGTAGCAGCTGCGACAGCAGTAGCTACATGTTTAGCAGTAAAACCTTGGAGTAGGGTACATGGGAGGGTACCGTACACTTCACACTAACAAAGGCAGACTTATAATTTATCTATTTGTGCTCGAATCTTTCAAACGCCAGAGTTTCCGAAGACAAATTTTAATCTGCATAAACAGTAGATTTTCTGTCAGTTTTTACATTTATAGCAAATATGTCCGAAGCTTTTTGAAATATCAAAATTCAAAAACAAAAAATGACATTCTTTAGGATCGATCCTTGAGCCGTTAATTTTTCTCTTAGTTAATATATCATATTATTAAGTATCTTTATCTGTATTTAAAGGGAAGTTAAAAGGTTGTTTTGTATGTAAACGCGACGAAATAGTTAAACTCAACTTTTAAACGTGTCAATATAGACACATGGGGAAAATAATTTTATTTTATTCACGTGTCTACTTAGACACGCCAAGTGTCTATTTAGACACAGGGGCCGTAATTAAAGTTTAACTAGTATTGAGGCAATGATTCTTCAAAATATTTTAATTATAATAACATTTTTGAAGGAAGCATAGAAAGCACTTCTATTCTTTGACGGCAAGATAGTATTAAGATTTTAAGTTGATAATTTGACGGCTGAACTTGCTCTATATAATTTGTTTTTCTTTTTTAATGTCACCGCAAAAAGGAAAAACTTAGTGCTAGTGTCAATACTACTTTGCAAGAAATTAGTTACAAAGCACTTCAGGTAAGAAATGCGTATCGGCAAGACAATCATTTTATATGAAAAATTATGTTTTTGAATGTGTTAAAATTCTAAACTATTTAATTTCCGTAAAAGCAAGTAGACGCAAGTGATGGTCTTGTCCAAATGGTGGTGTTAACGCAGACTTGTTAAATTTTGCTGATAATACAAAAGAAAAAACATAAACAATCATTTCAAGCATCATCGTAGTACGAATCAAACCCTTCTAAGCAAATTATGAAAAAAGCCAATTAGTTTATTACAAAAGAACAAGGTTAATCGCCAGATGTATTAGGAGGTGTAACTAAATGCTATCCTGAATTTTGCAACGCTATTACTGCACTAAATGCAGAAACAATATTATAATAGAATGTAAGAAGCAGAGTAAGACGAATACTCCATCATGGGTCAGCACACATCGTGGGCACTTTTTTGCATTTGATGGGGAAATTCAAATGATGACTCCGGCCATGTGTGACTCTTTCAGGATGCATGGACAGCATCCATAAGAATTTTGGTTTTTCTGTCTATTTTCTACCAGGCAAATATAAATTCGGTTATTATCAGAATTGCATGCACAATACATTTGATTTGTCAACAAATGGTAACTTCATATTGCTAATACTAATTTGATGTATTGGTATACTAGAGTCAATGCTTGATTACGATCATTAGAAGAAATTCAAAAATGCTGAAAGGTAATGCATATCACATATATACATCAAAGAATAAGATGACAATATTGTCTGCAATCAATAAAACCAAAAACGAAAGACGTGACAGCAACAGTTGATAATTAGTAAAACATATATTTAGCTGTACGAGATGATTATCTAAAAAGGTTTAATTATGTCTCCCTCGACCAGCGCTAATGTTGCTTGCTATACATTTATGGGATCTTATGGGCCAGTGGGGCTGCAACAATACAGACAAAACAATAATCTTAATATCTTGTTGATGTACCATTCATCATAAAAATGTTCAGATTAATTGCATATTTTTAATGTTTTTTATATTTTTTTGCTTTTCAAATCGGTCTTTTGCTATGGTCAGTAGTTGGCTTTGAGATTGTGTTGATGCGTGGTTCACCGAATTTGTGTTCTGTTTTGTCTCCTTGAAGTGTTTTATTTTGGCGAAACTTGCGTTGTGTGAAATTTCCATTTTGCTTCGCTATATCCTTTTGCAATTTTATAATAAGTAAAAAACGAATTTATAGCTATACTATAGGTACGCAAAATAACATATTTTAAATATTTGTGAGTCTGAAAAGGTACATTAAGTACTAGACAATCACAACAGTTTTAACTTTCTTAAATAAGTCTCCTGTCTTTATCATATAAAAATGATTATCTACCGCTATGAAATCGCAAAGTGCACCTGTACATTATAAGATTATAAGTACTGCCAACAAAGAAATTTGAGCTTGTCTATGTTGCCCCAAAATACAGAATGATAGTAATGCAGGACTGTTTCAATACAGGGTTTAGAACTGATACACTAACATCACACACGCAAACAATACATTGCAAAACACAAGCATACATACAACCTTCGATAGACTGATAAAAACGTATACCGTTTAGAATTAGTGTAATAGGCGATGTACAGCCTACTATGCTAACTATTTGAATCATTTAAATATATTTGTACCCAAATAGACTAAAATAAGTTCAATGTGTAACCATGAAATTTTTGGATCTCGCATTTTGCTTTTGTTGCGTAGTTTTGAAACATGCACGAAGCCATGACGACAGTAAACGTTATACCTTTGAAAGTTCATGTTTTGGTAAGAATAAAAGTTGAGTGTGCTTGTACTTAAATTGCATTTAAGGGCACGTTGTTTTCACTTTTTCCTTTACTTTTGTCTGTTCCTTGTAGGAATAATAGAAATCGCCACTTATCACAAATTACATTCGAACACTGATAACGAACACCGATTAAATTCACAGCATTTGTATAGAACATGCTTTCTAGATATGCCATAGTAATTGTATTACTTGTTGTCCAAGGAGAAGAGACACATGCGGGATTTCTGACCTTAATCTTTTGTTTATGTAATTTTATTTGTGTGTGTATTTACGCTGTATGATTATGAAATGAAAGAAAATCACACACTACTAATACATTAAATATATCTTTTTATTCATATAATTTTTTAAATACATAGTGCGTTTTGGATGAAAAATTTAACACATGCATTTACAAACCCTAAGCTTTTTATTAATATCAGCAGTGTTTTGCCGTTCTACAGCGACTATGTTTTACAAATATGATTTATGTATAGAGCTTTATCAATGTACGAAAAAGCCAATCTGTAACATATCCGAAAGCCATCTGCTTCTGTAGTATATATGCAAGATTTAAAAACTTTACGAAATTAAAGATGCTTTTAAGTTTGCTTTGAAAATAAATTTTACAGAATATTTTAAAGCAGCTGCTTTCTAATACCACTGACCAGTGACCCAGCTCTGAGGATGCACACAGAACAGCATTTTAAACACATATCTAAAACAATAGGGACTTCGTGATTTATTAATTATGTGGTATCAGGGAGGGTTTTAAATTTTGTGGGAAATATGTTTTAGGAACAACGTTGTTAACAGTAGATTTGTAATTTTCAACACAGAGGCACCTTGATAATATAATTTTTTTCGTAGTTGGTTATAACCTAGAAATATATATTTTATAAAGCATTGGTATATCCTAAATTAAAATATAAGGTGAATGCATTTATCCTTCTTGATTTATTCCTCCGATTACCCGTCAAAGCAAGCCATTTTCGGACATAAAATTAAAACTGTAAAAGCCTACGGTATTGAAGAGGTTGCAAACTGTTATGGTCACTTTTCTAACCTGTTATGAGTAATGTAAAATATGATCCAATATATAGCAGAAAACAATTCTAGCAGTGCCAGACTTACCTAGGTTATTTATTAACTACTGGGACATTTTGTTTATATGTACATTAATTATATACTATGTAAATCTTAGTTAACCAGCGATGATTATTACTATGGAAGAATGTTCTTAAAATAAATATACTCAAAAAAGAGCTTCACAATTTTTTTAACGCATTATTACGTAAACATGCGTATTTATTATTAATAGAGGGCATTTTTAAATTTAGCTTTAAGCAGGTACGGAGCTAAAGTTGTTGCAGACGGAATTTGTAATGCTAGAGTGCGTGTTTCGAAGTCCAAAATATGTGTGAGATTCCGACCAACAAAATAGAATGGACACTTCAGTTGAAAACACGTGAAAAAGGTATACAAATATACAGATACAACAGGTATGCAAATTATATTTGACTTTCTACCAAAATAGATTTTACAATTGATCCTCGTTTGAGTAACCGATAAGCCAAGAGAATATGAGATGCTCAAACTCTATTTCTGCATATATATATAGCGCTACTCCCAAAGTTCTCCAAAACAATACGTAAAATATATTAAACAGGAATACGTGCATTGTCAAAATGATACCAAATTTGAAAAAAAAATCATTCTAGTCAAATCATCAGTACAAATGCATTCTCTAGTGAATTTTTCTGTTCAAATTTGGAATAGGTAAGGGGGATTGGTTTACAAAATCGAATTAAGATTCGAAGCAATCAGAAAGGAAGACTCCAGGTTATACATGCTCATCACATGAGTTTTGTCATACAGGCGATTATTCTTGGCCAGCAAAAAATGGATACAGAACACACTGGCAAAGTGACATTAAATAAACCGATTTAAGGATCATTTGAAATACGTAGCTGAGCCAAGTGGATGTCTGTCTGTCTGATTCTCTGACTGGATTCACCATACTACCTGAGAGGGATGACAAATCAGGCTCAAAATCAATAGGACTATTTCTCATGGACCAGTGAATCACTGTACCAAATTTAGTGTGATTCTGACTATTTTTAAGGTCAGGGGGGTTACCTCTCCCAATTACCCCAGGGGGATGACAAATCAGGCTCATAATCAATAGGGCTATTTCTTATGACACAATGAATCACTGTACCAAATTTGGTGTGATTCTGACTATTGTTAAGGTCAGGAGGGTTACATCCCCCTACTACCCCAGGGGGACGACCAATCTGGCTCAAAGTCAACAAGGTTACTTAGTATGGCCCAATAAATTACTGTACTAAATTTGGTGCAAATCAGTACCAAGCTTAGTGTCATTCTGACAAACCGTCTGACCTGTATCGTGCTCACACCCAGACACACGGACAGACAAACATGACAATCTCAATACCAGCTTCACTATGCTCAGCTACGTAATAATGTAAAAAACAAAGATCGAACAAATTTGTATTGATATGCATTTGTTCGCACTTGAATAAAAAGTACGTCGTTCCTGTGTTCGATCTCCGGGTCTGGAAAAATATACCACTGCAGTATAGTTCCCAACATAAATTTTTTTAGATTTCAACAGTATGGTAAAGCATGAATAAGCAAGTTGGTTCTGAATAATCCCATTCTCATATCTGCCCTTTTCTTGTTTTGAAATGAACAATGCTCCTTTTGTTTTAGCTTCAGCAGCATCAACTCTTACTTTCTCACTGAAGTGGTACCCAGCCGATGTTAAGGAATCTATATTCAAAGGAGCAAAAGCCATAAAATATGTCCACATTTTGCCTGGTGAATCCTGTAGTGAGCATGTGTAACATGTATCCACTTCATTTCTGTCCTAAATTTTTTTATGGGTGTAGGAGAGACTTCTGTAAAAAGGAAATACTGTAGGTTGTAAAATTTTATATTTCATATTTTTACGGTTGATCTCAAGAGGTAAACGTTCTGGCTTACTTGTCGTCATTCACGTAAGACGCGCAATGGCAATTTTGCTTCAGAATAGTTTAAATGTAAATCTTAAAATGACACTAAAGTTGTTTACGCGTCATTAGAAATATCAGCCGCAAAGTTCTGAGTTAGCTGTCCGTGGACAGCTTCGTATATTGAAGCGCAAATGAGACTACACTTTATATTTTAAAAGTCTCTTTGGCTTAAATTAAATTTGTTAGCTTACTGAAATTCAATCAAGTCAAGTGCATGCGGAGATTGAATTTTTTAAAACTAGCTTCAATGGGTTGACATTGTTTCATACCAACTTTCCACCAATTTTTTAATTTTGTAATTTCGGGTTAGTTGAGATTCTACCCATCAAAAGGACAAACAGTTTTATGATAATTCTATCAATTGATGAAAATTATTTTGTAAACTTAACATTGCCGATATGAAATAGGAAAAGTAACAGCAAGACCATAATTTTTAAAAAACATCCTGTTGTTTTACTTTGCATGGAGCAATTAGACAGCCAAAAATGAACCTGACTACGACAAAGCAGTTTAGAAATGTTTAGAACGCAGGCCATTGAGTGCAATATGGAACGTCCTATATTTGTAGTGATAATTTTTACTGCTGGATAATATAACCCTTAACGATAACATACGAATATATAGTACTTCTAGAAATTGTAATCCAGGCTTTTTACATGCTCAATTTATTGCTTAGTTTTTCACACAGAAAATCTGAGCGCATTTATGCGCTATAACGTGAGATTCTGACATAAAAACACATTCGAGTGTTTGGTTCTACATATTCAACCGTTTCATTTTTGCCTTTGGTTGCCCAGACCATATTCAGAGGCAACACATAAATAATTGAAGACTGGTTTGGACGAAAACCTATGAGTGGTCCATATAAGTAAAACGAAATGATTCCTTTTTTCTGTTTTAGCAATTTGAGCTAAATTGTCCGTGGAAAAACACAAATGAGCCGCATCGTACCCTTGTACGAGGAAGAGTGTCATAAAACCCAGGTTGTTTTTCTACATCAAGCTTAAAACAGAAAAAGAGAACAACTTGTTCTAAATAAGTGTTAAACCTTTTTGTCGCTGGATCCGTACTCCTAAATAAATGAAGCCTTTGTTATACTCAGAAATTTGATGACTTCAGTAGACCTACAAAAATAAAGGTAGTGATGCAGCCAGCAAGCTGGTACTTGATATTGATTAATAATATATACCAATGCTTTTTGTACTTAAGACAGCAAACTAGTATTCCATTTTCCCTTTTTCAGTATCAACATGCATGGTTTTCTATTTTTTCCAGCAAGCAATGTAAGTTCCTGGTATGCTTGTGAAGATTTGTATTGTCGGCGGTAATATTTTATCGATTTAGATGTCAAATCTAACTTGACAACGAATTGAATTTTACTATGCTGTGCCGTAAAACAATAGCATAAATACTGGAAAAAGCAAAACTCTTAGAATTGCATTTGAGTCTTCAACCCTGTGCTTGAATTTTAAAAAAAATCAAATATACGTGTGTGAACGCAGCAGATTGTATGTGTAATTTTTTGAAAATATGGGATAACAACGAGTCCTTTCAAAGCTACATGAATCATTTTTATCAATGTGTTTCTCAGAATCTTTTTAGTAGTGAGATATTTTCATGAACAAGTAACCCTTTTTCTCCTACCCTGCACATCAGAATATCAGGACCAACTGTGGACCGGAAAGTACCCATAAATATCGAATCCCAATAAGCTCAAGTGTCAATGGAGCTCAACCGACGAGAATATAAGTGCAGTTCACCGGCTGGTTTTATTTCATCATAAAAAATCTGGGACTATGCTTACATTACAAGTGTTCGTACCAGTCAACATGTATGTATGCAACCGTTTGATTCTACACAGATCTCTAAAGATTTTGTAAAATAAAATCTCACATTACAAATCCCTCGCCAATGATTAGAGAACTTATCGCTGCACCTAACGTATATTCTTTGCTGTATTACACGTTATGACCATTCAACAACTGATTTGCTTGTGTGAATTAATAAACTTTGAATTTTAGCTCCCCAAATATAATGCATCTATTTCTTCTAAGCCGCAAGTGCCTCTGACTGCAAGAAACCTATTCGGTAGGCAATTTTGCATTACTAAAATTATCATGATTTTCAAATTGCTGTATACTGTTCTAATCACATCTCTTTTGTAATTATTTTTCCACTCATATTTCTGTCATTCAAGTAAATGCTGTTGTTTCCACAACTGCATAAGAGGTAAGCGTTTTCTTATTTAGGGTGTTTGTACTGTATAACTACATAACGTTTTTTTCAATCAATGTACGCTAGTAAGCAGTGGACGCGATGACTTGCTGGAGATTCAAATAATCTGCTTAAAAACGTTTTTACACTTGTTGTTGCACAAGAAGTGTTAATGCTTATGTATCCTGCACTTAAAATGTATACGTATGGTGGTAAGGTAGCGTTGGTAGCAAGTTGCCAACTACTTTGTAGCGTCGGTATGGTTGGTGTGGAAGTCCAAACACTGAGTAAACTGCCTTTAGGCAAGCAGTTGGAATAAGGTAGATGTACACCAGAAACAGAGCATGTAAGGCCTTAGTGGGTCTCTAGAAGTCAGTCAGTGAAGACGCATGTTGGTGTAGGTAGCAAAAGAACTCAATTTTTACGATACACGGATTCACTAAAAGAAATCCTATCATTGTGAATGTGACTGTGCTTTGGAGACTTCCGGTTTGTTGATACCCATTTAGGAGACAATCTATGAGATTTTGAGGATCTTAAATTTATGTTTCTCGACTTTCATAATTAGCGTTTAGTGAACGCATCAATTGAAAAGGAATACTCAAAATAAAATTTAATATAAGCATGTGAGGATAAATAATTGATGTTGTTAGCAAAACTTGTAGTGTCAAAAAACACTGACTTAATATTTCTGAAAATCGTTTAACATTATATTGTCGATAATAGCAACATTGTGTAAAAGTGATATGATAACTGGCTGTTTTGTGGCTAGGGTTCTTGGACGTTTCTTTGCTTGGATCGTCATAAAGGTAATACTGGTTATTTTTTAAAAAGTGAATAACAATTCTGTCAAATTTATAAGTAAATAGGTAGCAAAAACTTGAAGCAAATCATACAATTTGCATACCCTTGAACTTAAATAAGTTAATATGAAATAATATAGTGTTAGGTAATCTACATAATTTTTTTGCACACATGACTTCTATAATTTTTCCTGAATTAAGTCAATTCCAGAAGAAGCAAATATTTTGTTTCGTTAGATATGATTATTATTCGTTTTGGAATATTTTTTTGCTTTTGAGTTGCCTCAACTAGAGCGTTTTTATTATTACTGATACCAAGTTTGCAAACACACTCCCACACCGACATTTTTAGAGTACAGTTAATCAGAAGAAAAGCCAAAGGTATCCATAGCTCTTTTTTCTTTTAATTTTTTTCTCGTGAATCCTAACACAAGCTTAACAGATCACAATTTACTCATATATAATTGAAGACAAGTACACGGGGTTGTTACTATTCTTCTATGTATAATTTTTACGAAATTTGTAAACATGCGCCACAAAGAATATTGCTACTTTTTATTTTAATATTACAATTAAAATAAGGCATGTAATTTTTTACCCCTAAATATACATTAAAGCATCCTCTTATTATCATGCCTCATCCTCTCGTGCCCAAAAATTAATCATTATTAGCCCTTAAATGATTTTTTGAGGGATAAACAATTATTTGGTGTTCACGAGCATAAAATGCATGTACGTTCTCATTTGTTAGGCATGCATAGGTATAGAAGGCAGGTCTGCTTGGCTCAGAAGGCATTTGGCTGGCAACAAGTAAGCAGCATCATGAGCAGTAGCAGTGACTCAGAATCGGAACAAGAGCGTGTAGTTCTTGTTCCAAAGAAACGTATAGTATGGTCCAAAGTTTCCTTTTCCGGAGAAGACGTTAAGAGAGATTGGAGAGTAAGAAACATAGTTAGTCTTAAAAATAGTGAAGTGACTGAGTACTACTGTGCTTACGGAGGAATGGACTGCAAAGCTAAGTTGAAGAAGAGAGTGCTTTTAGGTGGAATATTTGCGTATCTTAGCAACAACATCGAGCATTGTAATCATCGGAAATTCGACTTTGGCCTATCAAATGAACAGAAAAAATTGGTGTTTGAGTGTTTTTCCAAAGGGATTACTACTCCAAACAACATATTACTAACGTTCAAGTTAGAAAATGTGCCAGAGCCTAAAAAGATGAAACTGAATAATTTTCTCCAGCGGCACCGTAAAAACCTAATAAAAACTAACATTGAAAATGACATTGGTGACGTTGTTGTTTGGGCAAAGGAAAATGGTGTTGTGCCAATGGATCATGATAAGCCTTTTGTTGTGGATTATTCTGTTGGAGACACTAACGATCAGAACTGCCACATGCGAATTTTTGTGTCTACGTTACGGCTTCTTAAATTTGCTTTGTTTTTTAAACACGTACATGCCGATGCCACATACAAGCTAGTGCATCAGGGCTATCCCATCCTAATTGCTGGGGTTACGGACATGGCTAAAGTTTTCCATCCATGCGGCTTAGCTGTTTGTAAAAGTGAATGTACGGATGACTACGGGTTTCTGTTTGCAAGCTTAAAAAAAGGAGTTGAGATTGCGACTAAGACGGAATACAAACCACTATATCTTATAGCAGACTGTGCTGATGCTATAACGAAAGGTTTTACGAATGTTTTTGGTACTGATACTAAGCGTGTGTTCTGCTACTACCATGTTGTGGCTGCATGTGATAAGCAACTGCTTACTGTCAAGCACAAAGAAGTAAGACAAAAAATTCGTCATGACATCACATTGCTTCGGGAAGCCGCATCACCTTCTGCCTTTCAGACCGCCGCAGTACTGTTTGTCAATAAATGGAAGGACAAAGAACCATCATTCATTTCACACTTTGAGAAGCAGTGGATACAAAGGAAGTCATCTTGGTATCTTGGCTATGTGGACTCTGGAATACCAACAACAAATAATGCTCTAGAATCAACAAACCGTTACATTAAGGAAATGTACACTAAAAGAAAGCGACGTGTAGTAGGTATGTATTCTAATGTATGTATGTCATTTGAATATTTTGTGAATAATCTAGTATTTATGCTAATGAAGGAATATGTTTACAGGAGAGTTTCTTGACAACACAACCAACATTCTGTCATCGTGGTCTAACATGAGGAACGGAATAGGGCCTAACAGTATCACACTTCAATACAGACTACTGCCGGAGATAAAGGTCATGAAAGCAGCAGATGCCTGGCTGAAAACCAACCCATCGATTCGATACATACAAACAGATATGGACTCTGTTGCCTTTGTACGCAGCAATGGGTCTCTTATATCACCTTCACTTGTTAAAAAACTTGCATCTCAAAAAAGAATGAAAAACTGGAAAAAATTTGATGACTTTGTGGGAAGTGAACTAAACGTTCACCGTATATCATTTCCTAAGGAAGGATACATGCCTGACTACAAATGTACTTGCTGCGATTTCCTTAAAAACTACATTTGCTTCCACGTTATTGGGATAGCAGTACTTCAGGACAAATTAGAGTTGCCCCCAGAAGCGGCGACTGGTGGCTTAGGCGCTAAAAGAGGACCAGGACGTCCAAAGAAATTAAGCAAAGCACTGAAAAAAGATTAAAATAGATATAAGACTGTACTATAAACTTAATTTTGAATAAAATGACAAAAATAATTGTTTATCCCTCAAAAAATCATTTAAGGGCTAATAATGATTAATATTTTGGCACGAGAGGATGAGGCATGATAAAATGAGGAAAAACAAATGTTTTTTTGAGGGTCGACTGAAATATTCCCTTAAAATAATCTATTTCAGAACATTAAATGCGTTTAAATAAATCCATAACAAAGTCTATTTATAAAGAGACAGGATTGTTTGCTGTTCGTAAAAATTAGATAATTTGTATTAATTGGGTTATTATAATTTATTATTGTTAATGCTAGTAAGGAGTGAGCATTGTGACAAAATTTTGGTTTACTGCTCTAAATTGTCCCTTGTATTTCTTGACCATTGGAAACTTGTCAGTGACCAGCGCTATATTATATTCTTTTCATTTGTTATGTTTTTCTAGCTGTGAGATGCGTAAGAGGGAGGTTGTCCAAAAGCAAATAACGTTTCTATGGAAAGACTTATAGGCTCACGCTGCACCAACGATCGCATACAATACATGGTAGGAATTTATTCCCAAAATATCTTAGAATGTTACAATATTAGGTTATAGTTTATGCTATCCTCATGAAAATTACCTCATTATGTTGATCAATCATCACACATCCAATAAAATGTGTGTAGTAAGACAAGTGCTTCATTTTACATATAATTTGAACTTGGATCAGCTTTTCAGACTATAGATTTCATATTTGCTTTACAAAAATTTCAATCAGATGCACAAGCCATACCAAGAGATTTTATTTGTTTTCATGTTCAACTATTCCATTGTACTGGGTTGTAGGATGAGTAAAAATATTATTATAGCGTAGCAATTGATTACGCGTTTTGGCAGTTTTTAGCAATTTTTTTAACTACACACAAAATACTATATGGTTACTAGCTTTAACCAAATCTAAAAGTAAACATCTCATTGCAATTAGATTTTAAGGTTTGGCTTTACGCAAAATATTAGTAACTGGCATGGAATGGATTAGACGATTTGGATAAGATTAGTATTCAACATCACAGGACAGAAAACTGCTTTTTTTTATGCTGCTGTGTGTTTAAAAGAAGAAAAATGTTTTGAGGAAAATTCAACAGCGGAATTATACCGGCTACAAACGTTGCTTTATATCAAGTCTCAAGCCACGAAAATTCAATTACAAGGTTCAACGTGTCAGTAGGATATTTATATGCTTGGTGCTGAAGTAATCAGAGTAGCTTTACCAGTCAACAAAATAAGCATAGAATTATACAAAAATAGTACGACGCTCGATGTAAAGATCTTCAAAATGCTTTTGTTTATGTTAGCTAAAAAAATCTTCAACATTTTCTGTGTTGGAGGCTAATTTTTTATTCTAATTACGTTTTTAACCACGCAGCTGCCTGTACCTACAACATAATTTTGACTTGTATTAAAAATGTCAATGGTTTTGCTTGTGCATATGTCAGTTTAAAAACAGTTAATAGGTAGCTTTGCAATATATAATACGATTATATCTAATATGGACTGTGTAAACACGTTTGTAAAAAGTGGTGCTGCACTTACGTATATAAATTCTTTTATTCCAAAGCACCAAAAATAAATTATGTCATTTTGTGAACATCTGCGTTAAAACAATTTTCCTTAAGATTATGGCGTAGGTAATAAATAATGATTGCTGGTGATCCTAGCTGTTTAGAATTTGAGTATGTTTTGAGTCATTTCATTTTGGGATTCGTTGAGTACAAATCTCGCGTTTACGTATGAGAAAAGACATATTCAACGAGCAACAGGTCACAGTACAGAACACGTTCTTGCATCGGAAGATGCAGTAAAGTTGTTTGTTTGCACCCTAAATAAATACGAGCGTACACAACAAAAAATGAAAAACAATATTGTCAGAGTTGTGGTCATAGTGCTACCCTTAGGCCTTGTTACACATAAAGCCATATAGGCATGCAATAATACGCTTGAGTACAATTAACTCACGAATCCAGATCTAGGCTTGCAGATTCACACTTTACGTTCTATAGTTTTATAAGAATTTACCACTGTAATTTATTCTTGGAAAGGACAGACGATTTTCTACAAACTAAAATTTAAAAAAAAATGTTTGCTGCATTTTTATGAAGCAGTCAAGGCCATTAACTTATGTCGTAAAATAGTAAATGAAAAGCAGCGTTTTAGGCTCATAGAGTCTTACACCATGGATCTGCGAGAATACATTTTTTGTGTTATAAACGTTCTGATCACATCAAACAAAACAAAGGAGGCTACTCAAAACCAGATTTCACTTATGAAGTATGAACTTTTTTATTGCGCTTGGCTAGTAAGTACAAATTGAAACGTAACGGTACGATTAATTCAAAAGATTACTCTTATTTGTTCGGGAACAATATTTGATAAACAAAAGCACGCATGAGGTCATAGATTTTAATACTATTTAAATGAGAAATGTAAATCAATCTGAGTCATAGTTCGCGATCATGTCTAGAATGTTCACACATTTTACATCCAAACTGAGTAAGTCCATGAGTCTGGGTACACCCCAAAAATTTTTGTCTTGAATTTTTAAAACTTTTATACTATTTTGAAGAGTGCTTATCCAAAATTACTCTACACCAGGTTTCATCTCCATATGTTGTTTTAGAGAGAATAGACAGAGGTTTAAAGTTAACGTATACCAAAAATGGTAATGTTTGATTTTTTCAGACCGGACGTAAAACTGACCAATGAAACTTTTTGTGAAACTTAAGCACCTTATTACCTATCAGGTTGGAGATATTTGGCAATTTGACCAGTTTAAGAATTTTTTGGAAAAAATAAAAATTTGAAAATTTTCGATTTTTTGGGCATTTTGCGGAAAGATATAGTATAATTTTTAACTATTTCTTTGTTTGTTGGTCCCGCTTTTAGGTTGACCATCTACAGTTTTGTCTGCTCTATTAAGTGCAAAAAACCATTGGACAAAATATTCCCACTTCCAGAAGATGTGACTAAAAGTTTGAAAACTCCGATATTTTTTTAACACTTTGTGGAAAGTCAAAGCTCTGCAACTATTGTCCTAAGCATTTAAGTTTTGTCTAAAATCGCATATAAGATAGCTAATTGTCTGCGCTACATGAGTAATGTATCTATCATCCAATATGAATAGCTTGGATGGAGTGGTGACAAAGAGTATACAAAAGTTTGCTCTAAACCGGAAGTGCCCAAAAATCAAAGATTCTTGCATAACTTTTTTTACAGACATGATATCACAAATCTGAGAGACGACCTTTTAGCAAATTTAATTAGAAATATATTGACACCCTGACTTTTGAAATTGACCGTCTGCAGCACGAATGATAAACATAAACATTTTGTAAGATGAGCTAAAATTCAAAATTTTTGAAAATTCTGTTTTTTCATATTTCCGTTCGAAATGGCTCAAATGTGTATTATATTCATCAAAACTATCGAAATATGATAATCAGCGAAAAAAGTTTCAAAAAATATTAAAATAAATCGATAAAAATCGTTTTATAATTTATCGATATAAGCCATAACAAAAACTTTTTATAAAAGCCAAATAGTTAAGTGAAGCTGCACTCATAGCAAGTGTTTGAAATATTCCTGTTACTGCACAGTATAAATACCCTATTTCGTTTTCCCAAAGTATTTGCCGTTGAAGGATAAAAGTAGCGAGTAAAGCCAAAATTACGTCATGACTTAAAATGCTGTTCAGTCTGAGTAATAACATTTTGCCTTCACTTTGCATTTACCTATTATTGCATACCCTTAGTCAGTTGCTTTAGGTTACTGCCCATTATAATTCTTTCCCAAATTAATTACGCCGTGCTGGTAAAAATGTCGAGCCACTTTAACTCGTTTTACACTTGGTATACACAAATCTGCATGCATTTTAATTCTTGATTCACCCACACAAATTGGTGTAACCAAATTGCTTATTTATTTATTTATTTATTACTTACAACCATAAATCGTCAGTTTATTTTTTGTATCGACAACAGTTAAGCTGTTCGTGAAAAAATTAAAATTGAATTCGAATCGGGTTTATTCGCTTTTACAAAGTGGACAAAACAAAGAAGTAATTGTTTTAAAATATTATATTTGTTTCTAACCTTATAGAACTGGACAGACTGGCAAAAAAGTGCAACTGCACAGGACTACAAACATTGAGCTTGCAAATGACATAAACTGGCAATCTCTAAACATTAATAAGGTATTTTTTGATTCAAACCTAAGACTTAAAGTAAAGTAGCATAACAATGAATAAAAAGTCAAAAGTTTAAGGTTTTGGCAGACCAATTTAAACCTTGCTGCATTGAGCAATATTGCAGCAAAATTGTTTGCATTGCAGGTAGATAACCCATAATCGGATTTTACAAAAAGTACTTATAGATCTCATTTGAATATTGCAGGGGTTGTTGTTCCATTGACAATGAGGATATCGAGTGTACACTGTCTTCAATTTTCCGAACACAAAAACTGGGCGCAAATATATTTTTCCAAAATGAAATCTTGGTAAGCACGTTACATGTAACACTTTCAAACATTAACAAGATAAAGAACGGTAATTATATCAAAAATGAATAATTTTGTTGACACTGCGTAATGGTTTACTCCCAAATCAGGTGTCAACGAGGCAACGGAACAACTGCATATTCCAAAATATATTAGAGATACGACTACAACATGAAGCGGGCAAAACCTTACTGTCGTCGGTTCTATCTTTGGACACATCAAGACAACAATGACAATTCTCTAGTCATCATCGTGTCACCTGGAGACCGCCCGGTTATGGAAACTAAAGGGTGTCTACTAAATCGGAGCACAAAATACAATCGATGTTTTTTGAATGTTTATGTTGCGTGTATACCAAAGTAATATATCCATTTAAAGCTCAAAATCAGCAGATTAGAACACAGTTGTAGTTGCACGAAAATCTATAATGCGTAAGGTTTTTCATACTAAGAAATAAGTGTTTGAAATTTTGATTTTTTCCAAGAGTGTAAAAATTGTTATTCAGATTTACTTTATTTTATGGTCACATGTACGGAAAGCAAACAAAGTTCGAAATTTTGTTTTTAATATAGTGACCATATAGTTCTTTGCAGAATAGCACATCCGCTTGAATATAAGATACCCTGTAACTGCAGTTGTAGGTAGTCAAACATGCAACGGATAAGGAAACAAACGCTTATTTAGATTTGCATTTTGAGAACACGCATAGACAGAACTCAGACCAGCTATTGGTGAATTTGTATTCAGCAATGTTTCTTTTACTTAATGCACTAAAGATCATTTCATAATTAAAAGCAGAATGAAAGTTATGCAACGGTATTTCAAGAGCACATATTTTCATGTTCGAAAAAAAATGTGCAAAACTAACGCACTGACATAACTTTCCAAAGAAACCAGTAGTGGAGACGGTTAGATATATTTCTGAATCTGAATTTTATGGAGATCAAAACCAAAGGTTGTCTTTGATTATACTGTAATTGTTTAAAGAAATAAATTTGAAAATAAAAGTTAACTTGTTCGAAACCCGGGAAAAATCATATTTTGGGTCCCTAAATAAATGCAGCAATAGGATCACTACGCTATCAGGTTTTGACCACAAGTAATACTGGTATTAAAGCTCTTAAAATGTAGTATCAGAATATTAAGAACTCAATTCAATAGGCTTGTACAGGTGACCTGTGTAGCGTAACATAATTTGTGCTCCGATTTAGTAGACACCCTTTAGCACAAAGATAAGGTTTTGAATTTAGGACACTGGGGTTTGATTTTCTTAGAGCTATTAAGTACTTTTGGTAGATAGTTGCAACGTTATTTGGATTTGAAGAAATCAAAATTTAAGATAGACTTGACTTGAAAAACTACAAGGACAATTTTATGCTGTATAATAGCTAGGAAGCAAACCACTTAAATTCGGTCTAAGTATAAGCACTAATTGTTCAATATTTATGTCATCCTACAACCTTGAACGTTTGGTTGCAAACTAAGTTAACCGTATACTGCACTTAGCAGATTTAATGCATGTATACTTCAAGCAATATAAAACAGGGTGCAAGACAGAACAGCAAAATTAACGCTAAAATGGATACCAATTGAATTCTTGGGTTAGTCTGTTGTCCTATAAATTATTTTTACAAGCTGAAAAAAGTCAGGTACAGTCAAATCTAGTTGGACTCTACTATCAATCAACACAATCTAAAAATTTGTTGGGATCGCATAAGGGTCATTTTATTAAAGATTACTAAAAGATTGTAGGTTTGGCAGATTGAAAGCATACCGTATTTAGGCTTCCGTTTGCATCATGCTTTTGTGAAACTAAGATAGATGTCATAAAAAACTTTTTTGTATGCAAAACTGCCACCACATAATTTTTAAACAAATAGAATTTGGTGTCTCCGAGAATGTTGTTGGTAAAGTAAAGTAACAAAATGTCCACGCCACTTTACCACACACAAATCCGTATATTAATATTACTGCAACTGAAGGTGTTTGCATTTTAATTATGATGTAATGACAAGATTTGAGTCAATTGCAATGTACGCAATTATCATATATTTTTTTAAAAAATTCCGCAAAGCGTATAAACATATTTGTATTGGAGCTCCATTAGGTATGAAGTTAAAAAACTCAAAGCAGTGATAGCCGTGTATATCGCAATCATTTTGAATACAATATTATGCAGTGCTTGAGGGGCTTAGGCACGAGTTTGCAATGAAACAGAATATATTATCTTCATATTGAGGAATGATTTTTGAAAGAAAAATATAGTATAAAATTGTATCCCAGCTGCTGACTCTTAATGCAAATTAATTTACATTAGTTTTATTTACTTAAAAATTCTTCTAAAGGTTAATCCACTTGAGTTATGAATAGGTATTACAAAATGATTAGGCCTATGTTAACAGTAACCATCTCAGGTTGCTCATGCCACTTTTAGAGTTCCCTGTGTCTTTGTTTTGGTGCCGCTTTTAGAATATACTAATGGGATGACAAAATAATGCCGCGTGTACGAAAACAACTTATAAACTTCAGTAATAGTAGAGAAATTTAAAAAAACATAATTTTGCTTCAACCAGTAAATAACTAAAAAGCTTACAGCAAGCCATCTGCTATAAACTGCTGTTTAAAGTCTTATCCTATTTGCAAAGTCAAACAAACAATGAAAACCTGGAAGCCGGTTAGACGCTTCAAATAAAATGTTAGGTCGGTTTTAATCCTAAATAGGTAAAACATTTAGTATAATATAAAGTGTATTCAAGAATGCAAGGTTTTTATTACCAAACCAATTTTTGAACATCAAAATGCTGTTTATCTGCTAAATTCACCCTCCTACATCATTTTGTGTTTCAACATAGTACAATTTACATCGCGTTTGTTTTACGTTCCTACATGCATATCGGTTTCTGTTATAAGAGATTATCTGGTCATAATTTGCAATAGCATATCAAATTATCTCAAGTCACAAATTATATAAATGCTGTTTCAAAATTTCTAAGCAGTTATATACCGTCGGGTAGATTCTTCCAAATATTCAAAGCCTTGAAATAAACCGTGAAATGTTCAATTATAAATATAGAAAATGTAAATCGTGGTCAGTGTTTGCTATGTTATGATTCAGTGTAATAGTTGTTCCAGAAAAGTGGTTTTATCGCCTAAAACAAATCTCCTGCAACATAACAGCTATACTAAAAATATAAGTTTTGAAAATGCATGCCAATAATTATTATTTGCCAGGCGGTTGGACGCTTCAATGTTTGCTATTTTCAACATATGTATAACTGTTTGAATGCAGAATGTATTGTTGGAACTTAGTATTTGGGATATAAACACTTTTCTTACGTGTAAAATAAGATTTGCAAAAAGCACCATTAGTTCAGAAGAAGGGAAATATGTATTTTCCAGTCCCTACAAAAAATGTAAAAAAAAATTTGGTCAATAAATTGAAGTAATAGGCATACAGAAAATCGTAAATCTAAAATCTAAACTTATGTACTTCGCTTGAGGTTAGCAAGGAGTTTTAGGTTTCCTTTGCAACAACAACACGGTAATGGTTTTTTAAAAAGTGCCTTGGCACCAAGGCTGGTAGTGACCCGGCGCAATCACAAAATTCCCACCTCCTGAGGTCGCGTCGTCACCTCAGAAGTACAGCAATCTTTCAAGAAGTTTTTAAGGTGTGATTTTCTATATCTCTAAAGAATGAATTTTCAATACCCTAATGTCAGACTTTGAAAAAAAAACATTCTGGTGAAAGGCACAAATGTAGGTGCCTTTTTCAGCCAAGATATATCATAAAAGAACTTGTTCATCAGCAGTGTTCAATAGGTAATTAGATATGATTTGTTAAGGCTATTTAGTGGTTTAGAATAATTTATGGACGGCTGAGTATGCAAGTGCATTTAAGGCAAAATATATTCCTTCATGTTTCTCCTATTAGTTACAGGCAATCGTATCTGTAGTGTGAGCAACCGTGTAGCCAAGTTGTACATTTTGGCTGTTTTTAGAATATCATCCATGTTTTTAAGATTTCCAAGGAACTATTTTATCAACTAGCCTGCTGTGTTTTATTCTAGGAAATTTGAGTCATTGAGTGTCATTGTGTTTGTAACTAAAGTTTATGTTTAAAATGAAAAGTTAACTTAAATTGGTAAACGATATATGGTTAGTTGAAACAATGTACGATTTTGCTAACATCATTGACAATATTAGTTAGTCAGTAAGATAACTCTAAATATGCAAAACATTTGCGAGAAGGGTACAAAAAGATATTCGTTTTTGGCCAGATTCTTGAGTCGATTTTGCAATATGTATCGAAATTAGCAAATCAATTATAAGTTGTTTGCATATAATATTTGTAAATATATTGAATCTTTTTCCGGCTTCCACTTTATGGGACAAGTAGCCACGTTGAGACAATTTAGAGTACTGAATTGACTGGAAAAGAAAATTCAAGTATGTTGGAAACACAAGGTAGCTGTTTTTGACACAAAACTTCTAAGACTATTATCTACTTTGTGATACTTAACATCCATTTTTTTGTTAAACCACTAAACATTATTCGATTGGGAATTTAAGGACAAGTTTAAACCTGGTAGAATTTAAAATGTAAAAACAGAGACACTAATTTTTCTTTGAATATTTTGTTTTTTGGGTATCCTACCAAGCACGTTGATTTATTTTCTTCTTTGTTTTCTATGCAATTCATATACAAAAGAACTTTCGCTTGTCCTAAGTTGTTTATGCTGTTAAAAGTTTTAAACGTGTTTTTGCAGCATTCAATCGAGTGAATGACGTGCAATGTTTTCTGTTATTACTGAAAATCAAAGACTGTCGATTTATAAATAAATAAAATTATACATAGAGGATATTTTTTAAATGTCAAACATAAGTTTTAGAAATCAGAACGCTACTTAGTCAGAAAACGTGAACCATATTCATTGATTCTTGACGGAACATTTTTTAATTAACGGAATTAGGCTTTTACTTGAGTTACATATAGAGTTGATTTTAGGTTTTAAGATGACATTTTAAAGGCATGTATTTTCTCGTATATTGAAAAATCTGCAATCGTCTATGGGATTATCGCAATAAATATCGGTGATCCAAAAATACGAATCCTCCCGTGTATAGGAGTATTTTTCCAGGGGTAACTGAGTACTTGTGCACAGAACTCTGTATTTTGTCCACGTAGTGTACTTTTATAGTGCAACCAGCGCACATTTAAGGTGCCTATTAGTGAATGGGCAGTCAAGCAAGCAACAGTTTAATGGGAGATTATGTCAGCGATCTGCGTTAGCAGATCGCGCCACATAATCTAGATTATGTGAATCTTCCGGAAGCGGAAGACATCACATAATATGTGATCAATATGGAGTTAAGCCTAGACGTAGGGAGAGTTTGCCTTTGTTCAAAGTGGTAAAATTTAAATTTTTTACCACATGTTTGTTCTCTGGCCAAGGTGGCCCAGACCGAGCCCAATACCGAGTCATTGTTTCAAAGAGCGAATTGTCGATTTTCGTTGTCGCCTTCGGGTGGGAAGGGTTGGGTATGTGATGTCTTCCGCTTCCGGAAGATTCACATAATCTAGATTATGTGGTGCGATCTGCTAACGCAGATCGCTGACATAATCTCCCATTATGCTCCATCTTCCTACAGCTTCATACATCACATAATATGTGATCAATATGGAGTGGTTCAAAGTGTCGACAATGAGCAGATAAGAATAAAATCACAATATTTATCAATATTGCTCTATTTACCGATACAAGAGAATATTAATCCTATATTAATAAATAATAGACTTATTAAACATATTTGCATAAAGTAACTTATTTCGTGTATAGAGTCTCATGTTCAATAGCTTAGCCTTAAATAAACCGTAATCCATAAGGACCACCATAAACGCATACTTCAAAAGTTAGCTGTTGCATTGTAATATAGCATGTGGAAAAAATTAATCTTTCGTCAAGTGGACGATTATAAAAAACGTGCAAAAGTACGTGAATTTTTGGACTATCCTACTCTCTGAAGAATCGAATCCCTTGACACTGACAGGCCCGAACGCACTGCCTTGGAAGATGACGCATGTTTAAAACTATGCCCATGATAAAAGTTGGTATTTATCCCCGAGAGAGATAGGACATCCGTTAACCATCTCCTTAGAGGACGTGGCACAGTTATAGGGTTTTGGAAAACTTATAAACAAGGATAATCGCTTGCACGAATATCTTTTGTTCTCTCTACATAGTGACGTAATGTCTGAGTAACGTAACACGTAATTTCTGTTCTTTGTATGACGGTAATACTAAAACTACATTTGGATTTTTAAGGGACGTACATTTTAAAATTGTTTTCACTACAACCTGAACACAATATTATCTAATTTGATAAAAGCCAAAGTTTGAACTCCTTGTGCCGTGACTAAGCTAGCAAGCTAACTAATTTTTGCGATAACAAACGCAAGCTCAGATTTACATTATCGGACCACGAGCAAAGTAATAACGAGACTTTGTCCGCATACCACGTTACGTCATATCTCGCGGTTAGTGGTCTCAATTTTTAAAACACATTTCATAAATTTTATTACCAAAGGATGATGTCCTAAAATAAAACAGAAGATAGAACTGACTTGGCAGAAGTTATACTGGAATAACTTAATCCAGATTCAGATATCGAAGTCAAAAAACTTAATTACATCAATTAATTACAGTCAATTAATTACATTTTGTATCGTGGGTGACCAAAATGTTATACTATCTTCCTTTGCAAACTTTTGCTAACAACTTAAATAAACATTATATTGGGCAATAGTAGATGCACTGTTTGCAGCCAACAATATCTTCAATGAACCTTCTGGAAGTTCAAACCTTTCTAGTGCTTGCTGGAAATAACGACTGCCAGTAGTTTGATTTTCTTGTTGAGCTGATAAGTACTGGTGGAATGAGGACACAATAACAAATTCTTACTTTTTATTTTATAACAACGGAAATAGCCATTTTATGGTACATGGGATACCAAGCTTGTGCTTGCCAATCTGGTACCATGACAACTTCATTGACTTGATAATCGACTATCTTACTTAGTACTCTACCGACTAAACAAAATGGAGGGATCTTCCTACTTATGCGTTAATGCATCAACACCTTTAGATCATGGATCCGGATGCCAAGAGTAATGCCTTGGCAATTGAGTTGTCAAATTGGTTTCAAATAAGTCGATTCTTGGGTTTCCAAATTTTATGCATACTTTTTCCAAATGCTGTTTCTGAAAGTTTAAAATCAGACGAATCCTTTTCCTCACGTGATAAGCGATCGGCTATGACATGGGCTTTGGTGTTTACGTTAATACGTAAGACGCAAATATATACGAATTTGTTCTTTCACAAATCCGCCAAATATCCTTGGCTATTTTATGGCATTTGCTAGATCGACATCCACCAAAATTATTTATGTATGCAACCGCAGTCGTATTGTCAAACTAAACCAAAATCCGTATACCTGATCTATTATGGAATGATAAATGGGCCAGTTTCACTGCCATTAGCTCCAGTTCGTTTATGTTGTATTTTTTCTCAACGTTAGTCCAATAACCCTTTGTGGTAATTCCATTTGCCTCAGGTCCCCAGCCCCGAAAACTGCTATCGCTGGTTATGAATAAATTAAATTTATCATGACTAATGGGGTGACTGGTGATTTGGACATTGCTTATTCACCACTACAATTGCTGTTTTGCAATGTTTGATAGGGAAACTAATTTCTTATAGTTTGCTTTCTAACTATTACTTACTTTTCTTATTCCAGCTTCTTAGTGTTAATAGCACCGTAATTCACAGCTGGACATGCGGATACTAATAATCCAATCAGCTCTGCCAGCTTTTGTACCTGTACAGTTTCTATGTTATGCACTTCACTACAAATCTTGACAATTTTCTCCTTCTTATGTATAGGAAGTTCTAAAATGTACCGACATGTGTCGATTACAAACCCTAAAAACTGAACTTTCATGGACGGTACAAGTTGTGACTTTTTATAATTTACGACAAGTCCTAGTCCAGAGTACAAACCTTTTGTTGTTTTCATACGCTTTCTCTGCGCAAAGTTGCTCTGTCTGACCTATTAATAAACAATCGTCAAGAAATGATACAGATGATAAACATTTGACCTTACACTAGCTAAACTGGTTGCATGACTTTGGTATAAATATACGGTGCTATATTAAAGCGAAATGGTAAACAGGTAAATTTGATACATTTTCGATTTCCATCAAAATTTCAGGTATTTTTGATAGTCCTTGTGAATTGGAATACAGTGATAAGCATCATGTAGATCTACTACAGACAAAAAATAATTTGGTCGAATTTGCGTACACGCAGTCCTCCATTTTAAAATGAGGACACTTAATATATTCATTTAAATCTTTCAAATTATTAACGAGCCTAGTAGCACTATCTGTTTTCGGACCAACTCCAAATATGGAGGATACAAATTGTGAAGTTTCTTCTTCAGATTTTACAATGGCTTTACTTAATTTTAGCTTACATATAGCTACATTTAGCAAATCGCGCTCACCATCTGTCATAGTAATTGCACGAGGTTCACACTTTTGGATTGACTGACACAAGAAAGGTATCTTGGACCCACTTATTATTTCTACAACACGACAACCCGAGGTTTTTAACCCCGAGGTTATTTTATTTTTTATTTTTTTTTTTCATTGACCAACGAATTTCTGAAGCCTTCCTGCTTAACTTACTTCTATTGCTGCTGGTGAGGATGATACACTTTCTTTTGAAAACTGGATTGCCCCACTCGCTGGTAATTGGCTTCCACCCTCGTGGGACGGGCGGTTTCAATTTAAAGTCGCTCTTCGAGCGTTAATTGACTGAGTTCCCCTCAAGGGACTGTAATAAGGCTGACTGCGGTAGCTTCCTCGCTTGGCGCACTACTGATGATGCAGCTTTCAAGGACTTGAGTGACTCCTTTAAGTAGTCTCCAAACAGATACTCGTTAACGGGAACAGAAGATCCTGGTAAATTCAGCTTTCAGAAATGGTTTCACCTCGGTGCGCCTTTTTTGGTTCATTGACTGAAAGCCGTTGCCAATCACGTTGGCAGCGTCCCGGATTGAAGTTATCAATTCTCGT
The DNA here is from genome assembly GCA_029691765.1 of Entomobrya proxima. Classification (NCBI taxonomy): domain Eukaryota; kingdom Metazoa; phylum Arthropoda; class Collembola; order Entomobryomorpha; family Entomobryidae; genus Entomobrya; species Entomobrya proxima. Next base: position 56,983,935 of record CM056169.1, read on the forward strand.
GAAATTCTTTGGGCATTTCGGAACTGTTTTTTGTTATCTTGTCAGCTAGAGTTGCTAAGGCAATTAGACCGTGGCTGGTGCACTGTTGTTGGCTTTGATGCCCTAGATCCTGCATCCTAAGCAAGTTAAACCAAATCTCTTGGTTCATCCTTGGAACTGCAAGACTTTTGCAGTTTTCTGGGACTTTTATTTCAGAAGTCAACTTGTTCAGTGATTCCTCTTCCATTCGCTGCTTTATCAAAGCATTCCGCAATCTTGTTCTTAATTGCCTGACCCAACTGAACTTCGCCCTCCATTTGTTTTAGGGCTTCCAGCAACTCAGGATCACACTCTGGTTACATTTCATAATATTCATGAACATGTCTTAAATTTTTTGACTAATGCATTGTGCAAATATTAATCGCAGTTTTTATAAACCTTCGTCATTTTTCTCGACACCAGCGTCTAGCATTCTTTCTACTTCGTCGTTATCATCGTTGCCATTCACTGACACATAAACTGACATGACGTCTCTGATCATCCTAAGCTGTGGTGCCCACTAGCTTCATCAATAAAGCTGGAACCTCTTTCAGGTCTTCCAGTAATTCATCATGCTCACTAATGGACATAGTGGGCATGGGCGGCGGTGGTGTCTCGTTACCGGACATCTAATGATTCGACAATACAATATTTGTTTGGAAAATTAATACTTTTTTGTCAGTATAACATGTGTGGGCCCTCGCGGGGTTACCACTGTCCCGTAACCTATTCAAGGTTTGCTCCGGGTGAATCAAGATTGTGGGCCCTCACGGGGTCACCACTAACCCGTAACCTGTTAAAGGTTTGCTCCGGGTAAATCAGAACATTGTGGGCCCTCACGGGGTCACCACTAACCCGTAACCTATTCAAGGTTTGCTCCGGGTAAATACTAATTAATGAGGTGATTATAACTTTTTCACCTGTCACCGCCGACAACTTCAACAAGGTCACATAAATGAGACCGAAAAATTGCTTTAAAATGAAAATTCGCCATCCTAAAACTTTCCAATGCACTAATTATCAATACACTACTTAATATTCAGCGTTATAATTAGGTATTTAGTTAATTACTCGGTAGCTTAAAAAACTCTCCCTGCCTAAGATCAACAATGACTCGGTATTGGGCTCGGTCTGGGCCACCTTGGCCAGAGAACAAACATGTGGTAAAAAATTTAAATTTTACCACTTTGAACAAAGGCAAACTCTCCCTACGTCTAGGCTTAACTCCATATTGATCACATATTATGTGATGTATGAAGCTGTAGGAAGATGGAGCATAATGGATAGTTGATAGTGATAATGAATCCAAAACTGAGTCTCAGCATTATATTTTGAAAGCAAAACGACGCATTACGCACGACCGACGAACTTCAGTTTGTCAGTACGTGATTACCACAATAAACTTGGTTTGGTAGCCTGTGCACACATAGAGGTTTGTTTTTTGAAGATGCAATTTTACAATTATGATCAAGCCCTACTGAAACTTGATCACAATTTGTAAATTTGTGTTTAACTGAACTTCAAATATAATCGCCATAACGTTAGTTATTTTGAATACGATGTTGAAGTTCCAGTGCTTCACGGTAAAGTTTGAGTTTTTGCTCGTCTAAGCTGAAATTGAGTTTATGATGAAATTTGATATAGCTTCATTTAAGTAGACGATTATTTAAAGTGTATCCATTTCAAGCTGTTTCATTTCCAACAAACCTTAAACTCTGAGTTGTGTACGAAGAAGGTTTTTAAAGTAGTATAACTTTCTCCTAGTCCTCATTTTGAGGGATATTTTTTAATTCACTGGCATAATAGCTAAATGTTGAACTGCAGGCAGTGTACGTAAAACATCGTGCGTTAAGTGTTATTGTTTAAAAATTCTTGTAATGGTTATTCCAGTTGAGTTAAGGGTTAAGATTTTACAAAATATGTAGTCCAAAATTGACACTATTGACGTCGATTTCATGATACAACTCCTGGTTTTTTGTGTCATTGTTTTGTGCCGCTTTTTACGAAACATAAAGGCCAGATGTTATTGTCTTCTTCAGGATCACAATTAGTAAACTGTTAAGAAGCTTGCAGTAGTAGCAGAGCACTTTTAACGACACGTTTTGCATTTTAAATTTGAAATAACTGAAATATTATTTATATTTTTCGTTTGCTGCTTAATTCAATGTAAGAATTGCAAATGTACCCGGAAATGACTTTACTGTATAGAGCAAACCACTTCCTATAGAACTGCTGTGATAAGACTTATCTCATTTATGAAGTCAAACCACTAATAAAAAAAAACCTGGCACCTGGCTGCACACTTAGATTAACATAATAACTTAATATTTTAATCCTTAAAATCAAGGTAAAAGTTTTAGGGAAATATACAATAATATACAAGCATGCATGCGTTGCATTACAAAAAATAATTTTGCAACATCAGGAAATTTTGTGCCTCAATCCTTCTACGTCATTATGTGCTTAAACAGAGTAATTCTAAACCTCGCATTTAGCTTACTTGCCTATGTACGTGACTGTTTCCATAAGAAAATGTTAACTCGTCTCTGATTAACTATTGCATTTCAAGCCATCTTCAGCCGCCAACTATAAAAAACCTGGCTTTAAATTATCTAAGCGTCTAAATAGCGTTGATTTAAATCTTGCAAAAATTTGAAACTTAGAAATAAAATGTTAAATGCTCAATTGAAATTATATAAATATTAATCGTGGTTAGCGTTGGCTGTATAATTCAGTGTGAGAAATATTCCAGCAAAGTAGGTTTATCGCCCAAAACAAATCTTCTGCACTATGACAGCTATTCTAAAAGTTTTAATATTTGCATAGAGCGCCCCGATAATAAATATAAAACAGCCGAATGGACACTTAAAATTCAATTGTTTTTAACATGAAACTGTTATACTGCAGAAAGGGTTTTCTGAACTCAGTATTTAGGATACAATTACTTAAGCGATAACTCATGTTTAACTTCTAAATTTACCAAAGGATATCTCGATTTGCAGTAATACCAGAAAAAAGCTAATTAATTTTCAGTGATTCCACGCAAATATTTTATAATTAAAACAATCTCAGCAAACGCCTAATCACGTAGCCATTCCGAGATAAATTACAGTATCCAAAATATTGCAAAGACAAACTTAAATACGTTGAAAATACAAGGTAGCTGATTTTCATACTAAACTGCTAAAACTATTTTGTGTATTCTGATACAGAACCTCCATAGGTTTTCTGTATACAAGATGTCAAACATTATTTTGTCTAATTCAGTCGGGTGGAGGGAAGGTTAGCGCTCGTCAGAGCAGCACTAGCGAACCCCACCAGGGAGTCGCTAGCGACCCCCTCATGCAATCTTACACTATAAACGCGGCTTGCCTACATTACGTGGACAACCAAGACACATGCACTACATTAAAGTTTCGGAAATGCTGCAAAACGTTACATTTACCATAACTCACAATTGAAATTTTAAGTCGCAAGTTTTATGCATTGTGATTAACGTTACTTCAACCAAAAAGTCACTAAATACATGCTATACAGTCAATAGCCGACGTTCCAGTTAGCTTTGCCCCATTACTATCTAGAACGTGCACGTTCCGGGAGATCGGGTTCTATTTGCGTTTCGGGGGTCGTCCGCGACCCCCTAAAAATTAAATCTTTAAAATTAATTATCTTCCAATGCGCACGATTGATTTTATTTTTGACACGGTCAGAAAATTCTAAATTTTTTAAACTATATGTATTCAAAAACCAAACTTTGTGATCGGTTACCAATTTTCGTGCGCGCAATTTTGAATGCAATTTATATGCATTTTTAAGCATTTTTTAGCACATTTTAGCTAAAGAGTCGGCAGCGAGTCCCGCGGCATCGCTGCCAATGCCCAGGGGATCGCTAGCGACTCCCTGGTGGGGGTCGATAGCGCTCCGCTGGCGAGCACTGACCGTTGCTCGACCCGACTGTAATTTGTGAGATATTTTTAAGGTTCTTAGGAAATGGAACACGTATTACCCTGAAGAATATCCGCACTTGTAAAGCTTTGCTTTTTTTGTATGTTTCATTACAGAAAGTATCAAGAGATACTGAATTAGTGTAAACGATCGTTGTAAAAACTGTTTGACTGTGATGAACGCAAATATTGAATGCGCTTATCCAATCTGCTATTAAACAAATACATTCTGATTTATGGATCGTTTTACTACCAAATTTCATTCAAGCAATTTAAACAACATCTCAAAAGTTTACTCAATACCCGACGTTAATTTGCTTGAGCCTAAAATATGAAAATAAAGGCTTGCTAGGAATTTCTATGATAAAATCATTTGAATTGTTGTTTCCGCTTACACTATCAAACAATATTGTTTATTTGTTCCATTGTATTGCACGCAAACAAAACTTTGTATCATTCAGGATGTGGCTGTCAAGTTTGTTTTAAAACATTTTTGCAGAAATCAATCGACTAAATGTCCTCGGATGTTATGTGTTAATTCTGGATGTGTCAGTACGCTAATGTCTGCTTATAAAAGTTTCATTTCTTGTTAGAAATTTACCTGGTATATATATCAAACAGAATAATTTTCACAACACCAGAACACCACTTGGTCAAAAAACGTGAATTATTTATTGATTGAACAAACTCATATAGCTGGTTTGATCTGTTACAAATGCGTCGTTAAATGCTTCAAAGGTTGTTTTATTGTCTCAAAATTACATTTTTAATAGACTTTACTCCCATAAATTAAGTAACTACCTTCTGGAACATACTTATATATAGTATATATATGAACATGTAGTAATATAATGTAATATAAATCAAATTCCGAAAAAATAGAAATTTATTTACTAGATATTTTAATCATCTTGCATCATTTCCTTTCTAGACACATTACGTTGAAATATAAAGTTATGGATTAGCAAATGTGTGCATAATCAATTTTTAGGCTTAAATTTGATGTTTGGCCTCTTTATCACATGAACAAACTAGAATGTCCAGTAGCTAGTGTCTACTCCGTACGGTTTGAAGCAAGATTTGTTGCTTAATTTTTATATTAAAAGAAATTTGTTAATAACGCAACCATTTGAAACCTAACTCTATCTTATCATATGTGGGGTGAACTCAGAACTCTTTCTGGACTTCCTTACTACCAGTTTTCTCAAAAGTTTAAAATTCAACCGTTGATGCTTTCTTGTTGTAACGATTTTTATGTTTATACAAAGCAGTATTAGCAAAGCGTCACTATAAGCCAACCTGGCGTTTAACCCACTTGCCTACGTGCGTGTCAGATTTTGTAAGAAAATAACCCTTAAGACAACCACGTAAATCACTTTATTGTTTTCAACACCAGTTTCCACGATTTCAGCTCAATCCGATCAGAAATAAGAAAATAAATCAAACAATATCTTGCTAGTCAAGTACGTGGTTTTTTCATAAGAATAAGAAATATCTATCTTTAACAACTAACGTGTGATAAACTCATGTCTTGAGCGTATTTATGAGCCTACACAGTGCATCAACAATAATTATGCATTCAACTAGGACACAAAATTCCGACTACGGAACGAGATACCACCAGAACACGATCTACTGATAAAATGTTACACATGCACACAGGCAGTCTATTAACTAGATTCTAGTAAATGTACTCGTATGTAAGACTGGGTTGAAACTGTTTTAAATGTGCGTGGACTTTTATTTTTGTTAACTAAATACTAGGTGAACAATGCAAATGAGCTCTTGTTTAAATCACTAATTTTACTATGTTTCAAAAAATGGTAATAACACATGATTCCAGGACTACAAGAAGTTTACAGAAAAATGACAGGACGCATCAAAAACACGTTGAATTTGACTGGCCATTTATGCCTGGTTTTGGTACCTTTTAGTTTTAACACATGACTGTTTCGTTTGATTATAACTTTTTTAGAAAATGGGTTGGTATAATTCTGAAATGCTGCTTATGTGCACTTTATGTCAGTATAGATTTCATGAAGAATTTCCCATTCCTGTAGAACATAATAGATACAAAAGCAAGTGAAAACGGTAAGAAGGGCTTTTTGTTTTGCTGAGCTGCAGAAGCTCCAATTTGCTTAGATTGTGTATACAAAGAAATGAACAATACTAAACAGTAGTTTCTAGAGGTATTTAATTTTAAATATGCAATATTATTCGTTGCCCACGATGTAGTCGGGCACGACAATTACAAATTTAAAACGTTGGTACAATTACGTTATGATTTAGAGAAAGGAAGATAGTACACGGTTTGTCACTCTAAACGCACTGCGTATAAGGCGTCGTCTTGTATACCGTTTTGTCATGCAAATACAAATTTCGCAAAATCCTTTTTCTGAAATTCAGGACAACTTTCCTGCAATTAGCTGGGCACTTTGCATCTTCTCTCAGCAGCCTTGCACAAAGCGTCATACAAAATATCATAAAGCCACAACGACAGTCGATTGAAAACTTTGGTTGGTTCAAATCCAGATTGTAGTAAGTAGCGCTTCATAAAACTCATTAGATTTAAAACGTGTGCTTTAAGGTCTGTCTCAAAATTATAGAATCACATATGTATTTTTAAACATTTGTCCACCAAGCTAGTATAAAGCATTTGAATGATAAACCAAATATTGGAGTTTGTTCATGAACTAAGCCCTAATGTATTCCCAAAGTGTTACGAAATCCCGTTTATTGCTTTCGAAGATAACGCAAAAGTTTGAAAACATCACGAAAAAAGGACTGTTCGGAAATTATAGAATCAAGCATTATAACTGCAGTTTTTATAACAAAAGTGGCATTACGAATCCGGTTTCGACATTTTTTATGAAATCAACTTCTAACAGATCTAGTGCAAGAAAAGTTTCAAAAAAATATGAATTTGGCAAAATTTCGGTATGTTACGTAATTTTTACGCCGGTCCTAGCAGTGGTTGGCCCATGGAGTGGCACACTCTCAACACAAATTTGAATACTGTGGTTGTATTATGCATTAGTTCTTACTCGTTTTTAATCTAAAAGCTATTTAAAGTCGGTAAATGTTGCGAATTAAACTTAAATTGTCGTCATTTTAACAAAACATTCAAAGGTACCTTTAGGTACCTAACGTCGTTTTATGAAATATGGGCATATTCCTCATGGTTAGTTCATACGAATTGCTCCTAATTTCAATCTCATGGTATATAAAAGCACATTTTGTCCACCACGAGAAACTGTTGGCATATAAAAGTTGGTTTGCTATACCAGGTTGCATATGCAAGTTGAATAGTCACGTAGTTGGACTTTAGAAGATTGGTTCCTAACTTTGGATTGTTTTCTCATACCATTATCACCAAGTATGGTGATTGTTACTTGTTTCATATTTAGTAATGATGCGGTTCGTATAGTATGTCGCAAATTTACTTAGATGAAACCAGAAAAAACCTCGTATTTCAAGCATTCAATAACATATATTGAACAATATGAAACTATCCTATATACTGAGTAAACTTCACTCGGCCTACTAGCCTGTACTTTTTCGTCAAAAGGGGTTAAAATTAATTGTTTTTGTTATGTAGCAGTTTTCGGGGCATCATTGTAATAACAAACCACTTATAAGTACAAAATGTCTGTATTAACAATGAGAAATATGCCCATATTTCATAAAACGACGTTAGGTACTTTGCATGATTTGTTAAAATGACGACAACTTGGGTTTAATTCGCAAGAATTATGGACTTTAAATAGCATTTAGATTAAAAACGAGTAAGAACTAATGCAAAATACTACCACAGTATTCAAGTTTTGGTTGAGAGTGTGCCACTCCATGTGCCGACCACTGCTTGAACCGGCATAAAAATTACGTAACATGCCGAAATTATGCCAAATTCATATTTTTTTGAAATTTTTCTTGGATTAGGTCTGCTGAAAGCTGATTTAATCAAAAATGTCGAAACCGGATTCGTAATGGCACTTTTTTTAATAAAAACTGCAATTATAATGCTGGATTCTATAATTTCCGAACAGTCCAGTTTTCATGATGCTTTCAAACTTCGGCGTTGTTTTCGAAAGCAGTTACCGGGATTTCGTGACACTTTGGGAATACGTTAGGGCTTAGTTCATGAACAAACTCCAATATTTGGTTTATCATTCAAATGCTTTATACTGGCTTTGTGGACAAATGTTTAAAAATACATATGTGATTCTATAATTTTGAGACAGACCTTATAAGCAATAGTTTGCACACTGTTTCTTGCAGAATCATTAAATGGCCTACTTAGAGGTATGAAAAAATTTGGAGGCGACTGAAAATACAAGTTTTTCCAGGCCAAAGTCTCGTCTGATGTTTGGAAAATCCACGTCAAGCCAATCGCCGTATGGCATTTGCTGCCATCTTTACTTATCATACAAATTTTGCTTAGTTGCTTTGATGTTGATTAGAATATTTCTTAAACATAAAAATAACAGTAGAATTATAAATTATAAAGAAATACCGGGCAACTCACAAACAAGTGAATCATTTAATATATGAATTTGGTTTCCACTGAAACGATTTAATGTGCACATCCATTGAAAGCAAAGATGTCTTCGTGTTTCTCATATTGCTTTTTACTTCTGTTAACAAATAAAGGCAATTATGTCTCTTACCAAGGCCAAGAGCACATTTAAACTACCGTATTACGCATTTAATACCGCGATTAGCTTTTAAATGTTATTCGTCAACTTTACATTAATTCAATGGAATTTTTTGTTTTAGTTACCAATTGTGCCTTATTATAGACAAATGCAGAATTCACGTAAATGTGAATGTATTGAATGAAAACAAAGACTAAATGTAATTATCAGGTTAGTTGAACCAATGTAGGCTTTTGCTAATAGTACTAAGTTTATTTGTACGTCGGTACGAAAATTTGAAAAAAAACACACAAAGGGATGTAGGATTGTGTGTTTGTTATACGATGATATTGTCAACAAATTTGTCCTTTTTGTACAGAATAAGCTTTTTCTAAACCTAATCCAACTTCTGGAGTAGACCGTCTATAAAGTGTTTGAGTATAATTATGTCCGTGCAAACCTACGGTAAAAAAAGTGTGCGTAACAAAAGTGCGAATGCCTTAATCACTACGTAATATGCGTGGTTTTTTATAAAATGGAACCTAAAATGTTTAGAACATTTAATTAAAAATCCCTACAATGAAGCACTGCCAGTGCTTCATTGTAGTTAAAACTTGGAAACTAATAAATCAAACAGCTTTTTAAAACTTTATTGATATAATCGCAGGTGTATATTTTATACATTTTATAAGAACTTAGGACTGATCTATTTACTTTTATTTAACATTTCAAACAACAATCTGCTTGTTTCTAAGTATACCAATTGAGTGTAAACGTAAACGTTGCAGATTTTGGTTCGGTTTAACTCTCATTTGGTTGACTTAAAAGAAGGTTTTCTTAGAAAGTTTTGAGCATCCTAGAAAAGCTCTGCTTTGTAAAATTTTAAGTTGCAAAACAATTTGATTGCTGCTAAAAGGTAATAGCAACACTAAGAGGTGTCTAGCTGCAAGTCTCGGAGTTCGAGGCTAAGCTTTCGCGTTGATGATTAGTGAACTCCAAAATTGATACGCACACAGTTGTTTTGATTTGTTGCACATTTGCCATAAAAATTATCTTTATAGAGTTGTTTCAGCAATTTGTATATCCAAAGTATACATAAAATTTACAATTGTGTACACTATTTCCACAGAAAATAAGCTTGCTTTCTGAAAGACAAGTGTTGTGTTTCAATTCTTTAAATACGTTATTGTGCGTGATTGCGGTTGCATTGAATTCAGTTTAAGTTTCACCATGCAATTTACGTTGTTCCTATGTAAGGAATTGACTTGAGTTAATCTCGATTTCTTTTTTTTCTGTAATTGAGTTTGGCTTGACGCGGGCCTCTAATATAACCTGGGAGCAGGGAAGGTAACGAATTTGCCTGTATACATTTCCTTTCGTGTCGAGTGTTTTCTCTCAAGATGAGTCCCTCGATGAAGTCTAGTAGTTTTTGAAAATAAATTCTGGTGTCCGCTCTAAAGTAATCACAACTCTAAGTAACTGATTGGTTTGGACCTTGGGGTTCGTACCGGATGAGAACTAACCACGAATGAATGCCACTAAGACACTCTAGACCAAAGTCTCCTCTTTGATCCGGAAATGCGAGGTCAAAATAACGTTCCACCATTTGGTGAGGACTGATATTGATAAAACAAGTAATGAATTAATTGTTCTCATCAACATGGAGTAACAAAAAGAGGTGTGACATTCCGTAAAGCACGGATTTTTTCATTGTATTATACTAAACGAATTATTCCGTCTGAGAATTTGCGTCTACAATGCAGTCGAGGATTTTCAGGCTAATATTTGCATGTACGCAATAGAATTTTTCAAACAGTTTCTCACGTTCAGAAACTTTTTCTTTTACAAGGTCTAAAAAGACAGTTTGATTTTCTTCAATTTTGTCAAAAAAGGGTAGAAGGGGAGCAGTTAATTTTCCCGTAAAAACTTTTAAGATGAATTCAGTGTGTAAGAAATTCAACTTATCGATACAATTGAGAGGCTTGTTGGTTTGCTGTGTGAAAAAATCTTTTGGATTCTCGTTTATATTGAAATTTAGGGACAAAATTTAAAGGTTTTTTTCAGAAATATTAAGAGCCTCAGAGGAAAATTCTGAGGTAAATTTGTAAAAAAATATTTCTAGTTGTTTGATAATCATCGAAAAACTGTGGTACGTGTACGTTATTCTCAGTTTGTTCCTCCATATTTTTGATGAAATTCCATAATGTCACTGAGTGCTCACTTTTATTCATTATTATTAAATGGTAATTTCTGAGCCGTATAAGACTTTTGTAATATTTTTTGGGGATATTTCTCAGTAGCTGATTTATAACTTGCTTTGGAGTAACACAAAGAGAAAGCAAGTTTAGTGAGTCACTACATACAGATAAGTGTTTTGATACTTTTCATACATGTAAGTGTACTTGTCTACGCGCACGATAGAATACGGGAGAGGGTACACCCTTTTGTTCAAATTTATGTTTCACTTCAATTTGGTTTGTTTTGTGGTATGTCTTGTGGATCTTTTGTGGTAGCCAGTAAAAACTTTTTAGTTTCCCTTAAATTGCGGGAATTAAAATGAGAAAATTTATCGTAGATTTAGGAACTGATGATGGCTGAAAAATGGCTATAGTTTCTTTTATTTCTCCACTTAAAGAGTAAAAATTAGCGATGTGAGCACGCTAACAAACTTTAGGTTCCTCAATAATGATATTTGGAAGGCTGTCAAAAGTTATGTAGTTCAGGAACAGAAGAATTCTTTTAGATAAATAGGTAGCTTTCACTTCTATACTTTTATATATGTTCCTACTAGAGCTGTAAACGTGTACACGTACAAGCGTGTACACGGATAAAAACCGTGTCGTGTGCGCATCGTGTTGGGCAAAACACGACACGAGTTTGGCTGTACACGAATCGTTTTATACACGGCATACCAGAACAAGAAACGAACACGGTTGGAAAACGTGTGTTTGACAAATTTTTATTTGTGCTGATTTCTTATATGCCACACTGAAAAAACCACATCATATGTCAGAAACGGTTATCTTTTTTAATTGTTCAGTCGATATAAAACCTTTTTATTAGTAAAAGTTAATAAAATCGTAACTAAAACACAACAACCTAGTCGCTATGAATTAGATTTTGTTCTCACTTAAACTGTATACTTACACGATTTGTACACGGTTTTTATCGTGTTCTGTTAAACACAAAACGAACACAACACGTTTAAGTCGTACACGAAACGAACACGGAAAAGCAATATCGTGTTTGTATGCACACGACACGAAATTTTGAATGGTCAAATCGTGTACACGTTTACAGCTCTAGTTCCTACTATTGCAAAATTGGCTACTTTGTTGGTGTTGAAACGGCGGTGTTTCATTTTGCCCCATTTATCTGCACCTACTTCCGTGTAAGTATATACAAATGGCCGCGTGTTCAAAGAGCCAAGAAAATATACCATCCTCAAGTAACAAAATACAAGTAACTTTGAACTGCCAGTTCTTTCAATTATGTATGTTAGATGCGATTACTAAACGGCCATTTTCAAATTACCACATGTCATTCGTATTTTTGCATTACTTATTATTTACAAATAATTTAAAAAGAAATATTTCATGTTTACTAAATTAACTTTATTATATTAAGTAACTGTTGAGTTAATTACAATGTATGTAGTTAGCTCTTTTTTTAACACGTAAAAGGCAGCGCGCCATGGATGTATAAACAAGGTTTTGAAAGACATTCCTCATCGGCACAATGTTGGAATAGATGAACAGAAGAGGACACATATGATATGAAAGCTCATATGTAATAGTACTTAGTAAATTTAAAAACCTGAAAATATTGTGAGCACCTGTTTAACGCTGTTTCGTTTTTGCTTCCCAATTTTATTGTGAAAGCGTCGCGCTTCAAATTTTTATTTGTGTTTTTAGAAGTGAAAGTACTGGACCTCCCTCTCAATTTCGTCACTTTCACTCGAGACAATCATCAATTAGGCATAGGTGTTTTTGAACCATGATTAGGCGAGCCTATTTCTTCGAGGCGTAGAATACAGAAAAAAATTCATAAGCAAGTGAGAACGGTAGGATGCGTTTTGTGTTCAGCTGAGCTGCAAAAGCTCCAATTTGCGTGGATTTTGTTTGAATACCCAATCTTATGCAATATAGTCGTTCGCAATGTAGTCGAGCACGAACATATCAAATTTAAACGTTGGTTTAATTTTGTTATGATTTGAAAATAGGGAACAATGGATAATACGAATACGACTGAAATGGATAAATTTTACGCCTTGAGGTAAAACTTAGAATACTAAAGCTCTAAAGACCATAGGGTTTAACATATTCAAACGTTAACTTACCCTTGGTGAAATTCCAATGTAGGCCATAACCTGTTATTTTTAAACCCTAAAATAAGTCTAGGCTATTTGCTCCCGAACCAACCAGCTCCCGGTGGTCAGTTAGCTCCCCGACCCACTTGCTCCCAGACACATTAGCTCCCCGTGCCATTTGGTCCCAGGTAAGTTTGCTCCCATAACCACTAGCTCCAGGACCACTTGGCTCCCATGCCAACTTGCTCACTGTTCCATTTGCTCCCAAACTATTTGCCCCCTTAGGACGTTAGCTCCCGGCCGAGTTTGCTCCCATATGTAATATGTAAAGACAATTACTTAAAACACCAAATTAACTGTCAAAGTTTTAAATATTTCTACCCTAAGCCTTTTTAGCTCGAACGAGGTGTGTAAGAACAAGCCTATTCTGAAATTATATTAAAAACTTTAAACGGCTCGAAATTGTCGTGTATTTATAGTTGATGTTATTTGCATTACTCAAAATTTAGCGCAAATTTGAAAATTCTCATGACACAAAAACGCAGTAAATTGTAAGCATTTAAACTTTCCTGGTTTAATATGACAATGATTGTAAGAGGAATATATTGCGCTTTAAAAGGTCAGCGTTATATTGCAGGTTCAACTAAGGTTGGGTATGTTATGATGATCATCACAGCAGTATACCAAGTTTAATATCTTATTCACGAACACCAGTCTTTTGGATAGTCTTGCGTATAAATTAACACAATCCAGTTAAATTAAAAATTTCGAGAAACGCATATTTCGGTGAAATATTTGTGGAAAAACTGAACAACAGACGCAATTGATAAGTGTGTACAATGTTTAAAGCAGGTAGTTTTGCATGTGCTGATAGAAGAACTATTAACGGAAATTTAGTCAACCACGAGCACATTTACTTAGTTACGCATAACGAGACAATTTTGTCAGAAATAAAACCCAAACATGTCAGTCTCCTTCAGAAACGAACATTTATTGGTATATATATATATTTGAGTTCACCAGAAAAGTTAAAACGTTACTTTTGTAACAATTAACGTTGAATTTTAAAAAGGTAGAATGTACTTACCTATTTAAAACATATTTAATTTTGTTTAAGCTATTGTTAAATTTTGGTACCAGAAGACGATAAATGCAGTGCAATAAAATAGCTTTCATGAATTTCTTCTCGTTGAAAATATTTGTTGTTGAATGCTTCTATGAAATGAAGCAAATCCTGTACTGGGTGATTCTGGCATTAGTGGCTTGCCTTAATTGCAAATCTGAAGGCAAAATGATTAATTTGGATCTTATCCTTATTCATGAGTCAGCTAAGCGTATTGCTAAGGATGTACTTTATCTTGCGCTTAGGCTTCTTAAATTTTGTTGGCTAAACGCATGGTGAGCAAAGCAATTGGACTCTTTGCTGAATCCCCACTTTAACAATGTATGTTAAACTGGTAATAAGAATACGAGATTCAAAACTACTATAAAAGTTGCAAAAAGAGCAACTGGCCAAATCCGAAAGACTTATGGATTTGAATGATCATCATACCACGTTTGGTACTCTTTAGATTTGACACTTGACTGTTTCGTTGAATTTTATAACTTTTGGAGAAAACGGGTTTTTAATGATTCAGAAATGCTGCATGGGTGTGGATTTTATTTCATTTCATGCAAACTTTTTTCATGTCTGATTGAAGAATATCTGACTAACCTCGGTGCGGGTATTCAAAATCCATAGAGAGTCAATCATTTTACAGAAAGCTGCGTAGCCAGAAAATCTAAACTGTTTATGGGTAGAAGAATTTCAATACCTGATTGATTCTTCGACAATAGTTTCTTTGAATCCTACGTACTTCTAAAATTTAAGGTACAGCTTTCAGGAACAGACACAAATTTAGTATTCACATACAAGTATTTTTTTTAAAATGTAATTATAAAACTAGTTGTGGAGTAACAGAAAACTACTAATTTGCCAAATCAATCATCTTATAATATTATGCTTTAAGCAGATTATTTCTAAACTTCTGCAAACCTCGTCATTGGCTTGCGTGTTAGTTTTTGTAAGAAAATAGTCCTGACAGTTTGAATTTTTCAAATCCTTGACCTAGCTGACATAATATATCAAATCGTATTTAGCCCAAAATTACAGAAATTATTGTTTTGCAAAAGGATCAAGCTTTAAACCCAAAACCTTTTAGTAATAAATACTTCTTTGCACCTTTTAAGCTTATTAATTTGCATGGACACATTGAATAATTGCAATGTTTCTACCCAATCATCATAGGTCTTCTTCAGGGACTTCAGAATATAAGACTTAAAGTACAAATGAATGATGAAGACGAAGACGAAGAAGATTTTTTTAGAAACGTAGACTGACAAAAAGACACACAGATAATTGGACACAATACATCTTAATTACCTCCTGTGCTGAAGCAGCGAGCTCATATTACGCATCCATTTAGTGGAACCTTAACTTTTGTTCTGATCAATTTTGCACTTTGATGTTTTTACTTTTCAAAATTTGTTTACATCGATACACTTTTAAAAAATGAAAGCTAAATTACATGCTAAATTGTCTATTAATGTACGTGGACGATTATGTACAACACGAATTAGTTACATAAATTATATTAAAGCGGTTAGCCGTTCTTCAGTGGATAAACGTAATCCTTTACATAGAATATCGTAAATACTTTCTGTGAACTAGTGTTGACTAATCCATTGTTTTAGATACGCAAACTACCACTTGGCACCGTAGGAATATCAAGGCTTTCTTAATCTTTGGCCAGTGTAGCTGCAGTTTCCAACAATTATATATTTACCAATCAAAAGAATTAATACGAATATAACGAGCAAGTAGTAAGCATTTAATTACAACACTGCTTCGTGCAATGCTACGTTTTTGTTTTCACCTACGCAAGATTACATAAATCCAATTGCAGCTCTAATATACTGCAATTTCAAACTTCTTTTGCAACGTTCAAAATATAAATTTCACGCGGTACTTTTCTGGTGAAACCCATTCAGTTAGTAGTTAAACACACTCTAAACAATCGGTGTAAGCATGTACTTTACGTGATAAAACAGAACAAATGTAAATATAAACAAAAAACCAGTGCAGTCAGTTTTTAATTTTGGGTTTTGTCGCGTCCATCGGAGGCTATTCAATTACGTTCAAACAAACAATTCGTTTCAGTTTGAATCTTTCGTTGCAATCTAAGCTAACCAAGTGATGGATTTGTTTTTACTTTGGGTTTGAAGTACAATGAAGAAAATAATACTTATGTGGTTGCCATAATGTAAATAGCAATTATAACAATTATAATCTAATTAGCGTCCGGTCATGAGACTCTCTTTCCATGTTTTCTAACCGTTTGCCTGAAATTGCATAAGTTTTCACTTAACCTATTTTAGTAAGATGTTCAGTGTATTTCGGTTTGGCAAAAATTTGCGTGTAATACGATTACCCGGAAATTCGAGTTTTTACATTTTTTATTTTGTTTTACGATAATACAATTTTGTATTTTAAGTTTGATGGAGTAGCGTACTCCAACTCATAACTTTCTTTCAAGTCGGTATTTCAAAAACTGAGAAGATCGATTCTGTCGTTTTGTAGTGGTTATAATTTGGTTAATCAATAAGCCTTATTGGATAAAGCAGACGGAAACAGCATTCGATCAGTTTTGGCACGATGGATTCTGTCATGTATGGTATATTTGTCCAGACATTTTCCAAATATCTCCACAAGGAAAATGAATTTTGTCTTGTGGCTTATTTTGTTGTGACAAGTATTAAAAACTTAGGATGGACATCCTGGCGATTGGGTCATGGTGACATTATGTCATCCAGCTTTTACTGATAACATCACGCTAGAACCAAATTATTACAATTTTTTATTCGCGATTAAAAAGGCATACATATTTTTGGAACATGCGCTACATGCAACATTTATATGCAAGCTGGAATTTATCACATTATTTTCAAAAATTTTTAACGAAGTAGAATATAAAAAATTTACAACATATTCAGCGTAAGGAAATATACTGAACTCGAAAACCTGTAGTACTCCGCCAGTTTTTCAAGGTAGTAAAAGCTGGGTAATAAATAAGTTGACCATTTTTTTGTTATTCTCCAAATAAATATAAAGTGATTTACAAAAACTATATGCCTCTGTATTTTGGAATTCGGTAACAAACGAATCACATAACAGGTATAATCAACAAGCCGACTAAATTTAAAGGTAATAAAATGACACTTTGTTGAGTACTTTAGGCAATCGGCAATTTTCTTTTAAACCTTAAGTACTTATCACTTTGAAATACGGAATTTACGTCTTACAGAGATACCTTGGCTGCACTTTTGCAGCTTTGAAAACGCCTTAACTTGAAAAAATTAAGTTGTCATTTTATGACTGGCGGTTTATTATTTTTAAACTTTTTGAGGATTTTTTTGTTAATTTGAAAAAATTGTTATTTGAATGTGTTACTGCTCATATAATGCGGGGAGGTTGGCAGCAACCAAATTTTTATTGAAGAGGCAATTAAGCTTTGCCAAGTTATAGAGAATGCACAATGTAGATGCATTTTCTTATTAAAATATATAAACTTAAAATTAGTATGTTAATTCATTTATAAAAACTAAATATGTAAAAATGAAATATTTTATTTTAAAGTTAACTGTACTCAAACATTTAACGCTCACAATGCAATATTGACATAACTATATAAGTTATGGTTCTATATCATAAAATCTACAAGTATGTGAAAACACTTATCAACTTCTTGGTGGTATACAGATGACAATACGTGGAATCTGCATACGTGAATAAAGTTTAAAAAACAGGACTTTTCTCATTCTTATCAACTGCTCGTAAAACGCTTATCTGGTAACAGGTTGTCTGCAAGATTGCAGCGGTATATTTAGGCCTGGGGAGAGCCTTACACAAAAGATCAATATGACAGACAATCACAAATTACCCTCTCCAATTTGTGGAATTGTTAAAATTTGCATGCTATAAAAACTTATATAAGTTATTGACATGCCTTCATTCATTAAGTAAATATATTTATAACCCAACAATTATTTGAGAACCTGTGTATTTTAAACCAGGTTTAGTAAACCTCCAAAGCCGAGGTCGTCTGAGATGTTGCTTAAAACTGCATATTTATGGTTTGGAAATGTAATGTTCTTTGTGTACTTTAAAATGCGATAGTTAGGCAATAAGAAAATAGCAGAATACGTTGATGTATTTATTGCAAGCGTTGCATATTTGAAGCACAACTTATAGTTAAATCTATAATAATAAAGTAGACGCATAAATTGTCAAGATTAGTTCTTCTACTTATGTTGGGATATTTCTTTAAACCAAACCCTCTTTTTGTTGCATTCATGCAAATAATATACATACATACTCTTCCATAATAAATTACTTTATTATATTTCTGGACAATTTACCAGAAAAAATTAGCATAATGTTTAAAAAAAATACACAAACTTTTACTTATGGCAAGAGTACCAAACGAAAAGTTTGGATGTAACGTCAGTGGTAAACTTGATTCGTTTCTTATAAATTTATTTGTAAGTTTTGAAACGAATAGTTTACATGCCCCTGTTTAGAAACTTCAATGTTTTGAACTCATCTTATATGTTTTGAGAAATTGGGCGACGCACATATTTCGTGCTTGATTAAACGTAACTTCAATAATGCAAAGTTGGACAATAACAACAGTATTGTAATTTCAACAAAAAGACAAAGTACTGACATTTTTACATAATACAAAGCGGGACTTTGTATTAATTTTGGTGATTTTTCAGTAGTCTTTGCATAATGTAATTGCAAGGATGTACATTCAAATGTTGACCATGTTTGCATGAGAACGTGGTTAAATTTTAAATACATAACAGAGAATTTTAGTAATGCAGGATCAATTTTGTTGAGTTAGGTTCACGCACAGACAGTTATTGTTGGCTGGATCAGAAATTGTAACAAATCCCACACATTTTAAATGGAAACCTTTTTTAGAACAAGCAAAAACGAGAAGCGTAATATTTGTACGCGAAAATGCGTTTTTACACACACAAAACAGTTAAAGCGTCGTTTTCCTCTGTCGTATATTTCAATTAGTGCTAGTGCTAAATTTATTTTCAAATTCGATGCAACCCATAATAGGTTTTTAAAAGACGTTGAAATGACTCTTAATTTAACATGTGCGCTCATCCAAAGATATTCGGTGCATTGTTTAGGGATTTTCAGAAATTTGGAATTAACTGTTGATAACATAGTAAGTTGCTTTCATGTTCAAGCGCTTAAAATCATAAATTGGTTTATATTGTTAAAAGAAAAAAATCTTGTTTTTGTTTATCCGCAAATGTAATGCAAGCAGGGAGAAATAATTATTCAACTCGATTTATTCCATAAATCTATCGGCTTGTTTCGAGCAATATTTGTACCAGCTGAAACAACTATATTCCCACTGTAAGAAGGATTTGATAGTTTGGCTTTATAGAACCGTAATGCCTAACCGTTGAGCCGTAGTATTCCCACAACAAGCATTTTTTGGAATAGTAGATCTTGACATGCAAGTATGTTTTGCTTGTATGCAGAGAATATTTAAATTTAAAAAATGGGTTTTACGGTTATATACCTTTAAACTGGTACAAACTTTAGAAAAAAAACATTTTGAAATTGGTGTATACTGTTGGGCAATTGTTCAGTGTATAAAACTTCAAAGTAAAATAATTTTCTGCTGTAGCATGATAGTGTGTGAAGCATTTAAAACTTACTGGATTTTTACTTCCCAAGAAATCTAAATGAAGCAGATTCCTTATACACTAATAACAAAAATAAATAGAATCGTTTTACCGTGATTGGGATGTTTACAATGTTAAGCAGAGTCACAGTGTATTTAAGTTATTTTTATTTCAATTCAAAGTGACAGCTGTTTGCACTGAGTGAGAAACCGTTCTCTCCAAAACAGAATATTACCAAGTACGGAATAACCTGGCTTACATCGTATATTCTTCTTCCAAGTACTAAGATATTTTCCAAACTAACCATATTATATAACTGCAAAGAAGCACATAATTTTTGTATACCAAAAGATGCTTTAGACTTTTTTCGATGTTTAAAGTCGTAAATAGAAACAAAGTTTATTAACCAAGTTGAGTTGCTTTCATGTAAAAGCGCTTAAATTATCAATTGACTAACACTTGTTTGGTTCTATTAGAAATTTATATTCACACGTTAATGAAATGGGTTTTTGTGGTATGAGACAATGCTTTAGAAATATTTGCAAATGTTTTGTTAGAACAAGGGTTCCTAATGTTGTTTGTAATGCAAGTAGACAAAAAATTCAGTCAACTCCATTTTACCCAGGGATCGCTTAAAACATTATTTGGAATATACATTTCTAAAAAAAATTTGACATATTAGCATACAATTTGGGCTTACAGTTGAATTGTAACTTTAGTAGTGCAAACAATATTGGAACATTAGTACATAACTGGTTGTTTACTGGGAAGGTTTACCATTAGGGCATGCGTCTAACACATAAATTTTGTTAACTGGTAAAAAATCTATAGTAGTTCTTACAAGCTTTAATCGTCCAATAGCCAAAAAGTTTATTAGAGACCTTCTTTAGGTAGCTGATTGCAATAAATTAAATAATGCATGCTTTAAAAATCTGATAATAATGTTATTGTGTTTGTGGAAACTTCACGTGCATAGATAAGCTGAAACGTTTTTTAATTGGTACAGTCGCGTTCTTTTGTTAAAATGAAATGATAAATTTGCAATTTTTCCAAGATGATAAATAATATCAGTGAATTGATAAAACTAAGATTGCGGCCGTACAGAACTAACTCACAAATTTCTTGGATTTCTTTGTGCATTAAGTTTAATCGGCTGATAGAAGTAATCGAGTAATGAAGTTGAAGACCGCTGAAAGTCCTAATGTCAATGTACGATTTTTAGGCTAATACTGAAGTATGAAAAATGTAGTTTTAGTAAAAGGAAAGGTAAAACAATGCAAAAACATTCATCCACATTTTGCAAGTCTCTGCAGAAAATCCGTTGTTTTCGTTGCTTTTATGACGTAAGTCATACGTTACTGGCCAAAAATATTCATAACGTGTAGGTTATTAGAATCAGTTTGCAATATATTTATACAGGTAATATTCAACGTAAAAATTGAGCAACAACCCAATGAAGTGAAAATGTAAGTAAATATTTTTTCTGTAGATCTTTTGAGTTTATAGTAATACAACTTGTAACGTATTTTTGTGGCCACCTGAGATAAGTTTACTTAGCGGGCAAAGCCATAAGGCACACATGCAACTTTTTTGCACTGTTATGGTTTTACTAACTCTCGCTATATTATTTGTACAAGGTAGTACACAACGTGCAACTAAACAAATAATAAACGTTGTTTTGTTACGGCTAGTTGATTTAGGTTTTAGCTACAATTACCATGGCCAACACTGAGTATCTGGAACACCCACAATCTGTGCTAATTGAATCAAGCACGTGATGATGATTATTTTATTATGATGATTTTCAATATAAGTTAAATACTGATAAAGTACCCATTTTTGACATAGTCATATCAATGTTCTATTCCTATTAAAAATAAATAGGATAAAAAGAAGAAGTAAATAATCCATGTAGCTGTATGTATTTGTAAGCTACTATGGATGAAATGGCCACACGGGATCCTTGCCTATTTGCTTAAAGAGTATTTAAAATTCTAGCATTGGTTGTTTTTTTGTTTTACTATGTATACTAAAGGCATAGGTAAATGTGTCTAAATTTTTTGAGTACAATTCTGTTTTAGTTAATGATTTGGGGTTTGTTTTCAAAGAAAACATATGGTACATTATTTTTTTATCAACTACAACTGCTCTCAGCAATGTAAGCTGTTTGTAAGTATATCAAAAAATTAAATGAAACACTTTTTCAAGGAGCTTCCAAACGGCAAAAACATCTTGAAAAGTGTCTTCCTTATAACCACGATAATCTTTACATTTAAAGAAATAGTAGTTCTTATCATGCAATTCTTTAGTGACATCCAATTGGAAATAGTATGTAAATGACGTAATCAAGAACGCAAATACTTGCATGGAAGAGAAATAAGAAAGGCGGAAGAGTAATGGAACAACAGAGCAGTTTTCCGTACAACATAACGTGGAAGGGTGTAATTGTAAAACGTGCTAATTCTACTACTATTTAACGGCCTCCTGCATGTTGCAAATTTTTAAAAGCATCAACTAATGCCAAATTGATAGAATGTATTAAAACAAAGAAAGGAACTATTGTATTGAAGCACATTTTATGCGTATATTTTCTGTGAAAAGAGTCCAAAATTTCAGGTTTACTAAATCAAGGTAATAAAAGCAAATAAGCATTGGTTCTGTAAGTCACTTAATCCGGTTTTCTGCACTGCAAATTGAAAAATGTGGTGATGCTGACTGGTGAAGTTTCCAAACAAAATATCCAACTTGAGTATGATGGAATAATATTATTAGCAGTTTTAAATGAACGGTATATCGTTGATCAAAACATTAATTAAATATCTATTGTGTAACAATTAATTTTTTTGGCTTAGTTTGTTAATTTAGGTTAACCAAATTTTTATTTCTACGCCAAATTGCAAAACGTACGGATATATATACTTACAAAAGAAGCTGCAATGAAATTGTTGCAAAGCAAGGATAATTAATAAATGAAAACACAATGTTCCGTGTGTTGAAATACTTGTATGGACAGTAAAAAATGCCAATGTTTATAACACACTGGTAAGGTGAGATGTCTGTAAATTATGAAACTGATTTAAACAATCTTTGAGGAAGATTTTATTAATTTGTTAAACTTTCGACCACAACTATAATTATGTCAGTAAATTATGTTTTTGTATTTGTGTACATTTATTATAATGTAAATATATGTTATCTTAATGATAATTACCCTATTTAAGTAATAAATAAATCTATTTAATGTTTTACATATTTTGAAAATAGACGAATTCTTAAACTTTTACAGTATACGGATAACTAAAGATTCATATATGCATTTTAAAATTCATCTAGATTTGTAAATTGTGAAAAAAGAATTAATAAAAGGACTATCTGAGCGCCTGAAAACAACCTGCATGAAATACTGAATTGGCATTTACCAAATGATTTTTTGTCTACAAAGGACTACATAGCATTGGCAAGAAAGCTTTGTTGCATACAACTCTATCCTGCCTGCCGCTTAATCAAACTTGAACGATTATATTATTTGTTGAATTTTGCATCAACTGACATTGCTTCTATTAGTGCACACTTCAGAAGTAAGTACATCCCCCGCTGCTTGGCAAAAATGTAGGTTGGGAAGCAGCATACTATACACTATTATTTGCGTTCTGGCAACAGACAGCATCAGTACCTGAGATGTAGATGTGAATTTCAACAACTAGCCACCAAACAGCAGCAGTGAGACAATGTGCCGACGGTTTTTTTGTCAGAACAACAGCCAGCAACCAAATTATTTTGATAGTGCAAAAATTGATGCTAAATGGAATTATTTGTTTATTTATTTTGCAGCCTTGTATATTGTAGACTAAATGAAGTTCGTTTTGAAAACGTTATGAATCCATATTAGATTTTGTCTCCAATCTGATCGAATAGATAAAAAAGCACGGCTAAATTAACATCTTTTAAAGAACCTGAAAATAATTCTGATTGGCAGGATTACCAAACAGAAAATGATAATTAATATTGTTTACCATACATTGTTTTAGAAAGCTTAGGACAATCCCGGATTAAGAGGTTGAAAAAGTGGACTAAGAAGTACCAGTTAATACTTCTGAAGAACCTGAAATAAACCTTTCCGTTGTGTTGCTAATTGGAGGGGGTGCGGTGCTACAGCCAATGAGAAACCTTACGACCTAGACGGAACTTTGATAATCGGTGTAAGTGTTGAATAAATCTTTCAGAAAAAACTAATATTAATCAGGAAATATTAAAAACTGGAAACTAACTGCACGGACGATGAAATCTTGTCAATTTGATGTTTCATTTGTCATTGGATTTGAAACATTGAAATACTTGTTGTAATGATGTTGACAAATTATTTATGGAAACGTTAACGTAGAGTTTAAATATCCTGGAAAATGTTGTACACAAAGGACCTTATTCAAGTTCTCAGTAGCCTGGGACCCATGGAACCCTACCTTAATTTCTGAACTACAAGTCGGATGGTTACGTTTTATAGCTCAATCGAAAGAGCAACTTAAGTACTATTACACTATGGACTACTGCTGTCCAGATTCGTGTGCGCATGATCCGATTTTTGCAAAAACATTTTGCAGAAATCCACCTCAGTCGCCCAAAGCCCAGATTTTTGCAAAATGTATTGTCAAAAATCGGATCATGCGCACACGAATCTGGACAGCAATGGTCCATAGTGTAATAGTACTTGAGTTGCTCTCTCGAATGAGCTATGAAACCTAACCATCCGACTTGTAGTTCAGACATTAAGATAGGGTCCCAGGAAAGTGAGAACTTGAATATGGCCCTTTTACAATTTAAAACACTTCGAAAGAAGCATTCTGGAAACCTCACGATGTTCCAGTGACCTCTGGCATTTCCACTGTTTTTGGAAATTAGGTGTGCCTGTAAATTTGGTAGCAGTTTCAATTTACCAGCTGGAACAGCTCTTACCTTTAAGGAATGGATACCTCATTCTCATAGAAATCCAAAACACTTTTCTTACCAGGATAAATTTGATTCTGATAGATTTCTGCCTGCAAACGTGAACAAATGTTATCCAAGTGTGTTCATCCTGTTTACAGCTGGACCTAGAAATTGTGCTGGATAGCAGCAGATAATGATTATGTCGTGATGGTTACGTAGCTTTGAAATATTTTCATGTGATAAAATTCTTGATGTTCAACAGAATATAATGTCAACGTCAACTTTATTTTAATAGTTTGTTTTTGATACATCACTTTATTTTTATTTACAAACTAATATTGTAGCCACTTAACTACAATCCAATAATGGATAAATAATTTGGGAACCCATGAATGAATTGGGTACATGTAAATACAATGCAACTCTTTCGGTTGCAAATATTTGACCGACGTAGAAATAAAAGTTAAATGTTGATGAAAACACACTACAATACATTATGCTTCATGTAAAACAAAGCAGAACTACAACTATAAAACTAAAAATATATAAATATATACAATATATGACAAGCATTAGAACTTATTACACTTTTTTGGTTCCCCTTACTTCAAGAATCCTGAGACACCTTTAAATCGGAATCCATGGAAAATTAAAATGGCTTCATAATAAATATTTAAATATAGATTTCTATCACGTAAACCTGCTGCTGATAGCGCTTGCATTATTCTATTCACAACTAACTAGCTTTAAGTATTTGCTTGTCGTTAGAAATTGGTCTAGAGAAGTGCAGGTTTACTGAATATAACCTTTTTACATTTTTGTTACTACAGCAACGTACTAAACAAAAACAATTTCCAATTCGAAATGTTTCAGCAAGTACGAAGTATTCATCTTGGCAACATATTATTACCTGCACTGCACACAACCACCTCCTGCAAATAGCAAATTTAACGTTAGTCAGTGTGTGAAAGGAAGTAATTTGAATGACTTATTCGTTGATGGATATGATGCAAGTGCCAATTTGTAGTTATTGATTAATAATAAATTTCATTATATGCCCGTTTTGCCTGTTAAATTATTTAGTTGCAAATTAATAACGTCCATCTTGAAAACTTACAAAGCATAAAAAAGGTGAAACCTTTACTAAGTCGCATTAAGTTGTAATAATTCAAATTCATTACATGACTACATTTCATGTAATGATGTCATAACGTTTGCAAGTTACCAGGCCAGAGAATTCCGCAATCGATTTAAATTAATTTCTTAAATACAAAACAGAACTGCTAGTTTGCTTGACAATTAAAACTTCTTCTACTTTTGTATGTCTTTGTTTTGTAATTTTGAATTAGTCAAAAAACAAATGTAATGATTTTTCATGTTGGCTTAAAGTTCTTGTAATTTCAAAGTTTTTGCATAAGCTGAACACAAACACGTTGGAGATACTCTGCACCAAGTTTCCATGTCACAAGTTAAGCCATGACGAAATTACAAGGGTTCGAATTTTGAGCATACGAGAACGACTTGTTGAACTGTTATTCTGTGAGAATATAGAGTTGGCAACTGAAGCTTTTTTCATAAATTAGTCATAGTATTGGGTCTTATTTGTGACAATAGAACGTCATGACCACGCATCTGTATTTAATGTCGTTTGGTTCACATTTCCAAACTACTGAACCTAATTAAAAACCGTTGGTACTTTAACAAACTAGAATAGATTCAACAATATAAACATTGTGATAAACTTAAACCAAGCTAAAACTCTAGTAAAGCTAACATTTTTATGCTAAGCAGCACAAAATTGTGCTAAAAGTTGCTGATTTTTTCTGATGGCGAAAGGGCTTTCTTGAACATTAGCTCTTACGGTATTAAAGATTTTTGATCTTTAAACTAATAAACAGCATCAGCGATTCAATATTCTTGCTTCCAGACATGTTTGGACTTTCATCAAATAAACCTTAATTTTTAGTTACTAAACTCTGTGAATTTCCTTGATCGTAAAACTCAACTTTTGCAAGTTAAAACCAAAAAACTAACACTGTGAATCGTCACAGTATACATGAAAAACCATTAATAATAAGTTATCTATATTTTTAGGAATAACAACGCTTATGATTTGGCTTGGTTAGTTTTGAAACATTTTGGGAGGAGTTAAACCCCAAAAAGTAAATTTTACTTGAGTTCTAACATTGCAAAGGCGCATTAGTTGCAGCTTCCTTGCCAGATGGAGCAGCATAAATTGTATGAAAACCCTTCTGTTGAACCCACATGGACTAATTGCCCTATAAAAAACATGCCCTCTAGTACCTATCCTAATACCAGTTTTTCTTTTGAAGATAATTTAAAGTCCCTTCGGTTACAATAATTAGAACTCTAGTTTTCTCCACCATTTCGTAAGTAATCTGATAAAAAATTAGAAGATGTAAATTTGTAAAACATAACCGGATAACTTTTGTATATCCAAAATTATTTGGCTCACCCGACGTCAATAAATTTAGTGATGCCGACTGATGACCTGCATTCTATCCAAATTTGCACCTAAATTGGCAGCAATAATGCTTACCAACTTAATTCGAAGGATTAACCTTAAAATGATTGCAAAATTCCAACTTATTACAACTTTGGTGCAAAAATACCTAAAATTTCTTAGTTTCTTTTGCTTCTTGATAACTAGCAAT
The DNA here is from genome assembly GCA_029691765.1 of Entomobrya proxima. NCBI lineage: Eukaryota > Metazoa > Arthropoda > Collembola > Entomobryomorpha > Entomobryidae > Entomobrya > Entomobrya proxima. The sequence goes on from CM056169.1 coordinate 57,011,191, forward strand.
CTGGATAATCTTTCAATTATGCCCAAATCAGTGAAATAGGCATCAGAATCTTCCCAATTCAAAAATCTTTATAGCCGCTAAGAAGTAACTAAAGTTTTCAAAAAATGATTTTTTTGCAAGTTTATATGTAATTATAGAATATCATATCTACATACATATTCATGTACATATTCATTCACTTTACACATATTCATACTCACGCATTCAGCAAAACCAACCTTAAAATTGCAACAAAGTTTTAAAACTTTTAAATTCTAACATCGCTAAAAATTTTGGTTTACCTTTTATTTCAAAACTAAGGCAACCTTCCCATTATATTAAATATCATGCAAGCGTTCTGCCGCTTTTAAAAAGATTCCTAGTGTTGTGTTCAAATTATGACTTTTGAAAACAGCATTTTACATCTATGTCATTTAGTACCAAAACCAGAAAAGCTAAAAAAAACAACCTAAGATTAAAATTTATTTATGTATTTCTAGATCTACTAAACCGATAGGTTCTATCTAGTTTGCTGCTTTGAAAAAGCCATTGCTTTTTGAAATAACTAAAATATATTCATTTTTTTAATTTTATTGTTCAAAGACACTATAGTTTAGAGCTCAGAACGTGTCCAGAACGTAAACTTGCAAATTGTCTTGTCGTGTACAACCAAAAATAAAATGAATTTTCTGTGTTTTTTTGTGTACAAACTAAAAGAAATAATCTTTTCAAAGAAATTAATAATAAAAACACATACTTCAACCTTGAGGTGTGTTTTTAGGAATTGGTGAATATATTACGATAAAACGTTACACTGATTTCCGGATCTATCTTACATATCATATTAATTTGTAAACAATTTGTTAAAATTAAAACAAACGTTCCGTTAGGTTTTCCTGGCATACTTTCGTTAACAGCATAAATATTTTGGCGTAACAAGTTTTAGATTATTTGCTAACTAAAAACATCATATGGTGACAATAATTTTTGTATTCTTTAAATTAAAGAAAGCCCTGGTGTACCTTACCCTAAGCTCTAAATTTCTTTACTACCTTGCATTTAAAAACATGTGGTTTTTCTGTTTTTTTCTATCTTTCGTTTAAATTTCTCGAAACACGAAATAGCGGACAATTGCCCAAAATCTGAGGCAGCCCAGGGTTAATATTAATTTCTGGCAGGAAGCTCCAGTTAATAACAATGGTGATCCGTTTATCCAAGACATACTTGCGCACCAAATCAATTTTCCGACATATATCTAAAGGATTTTTTATTGTGTACAAATTACGTACCTTGAAATATATTCACAAATTTTTCAATGTACCTAAATATACAACCTAGTAGAAATATAATAATATGGTTTGAAAATCAAAATGTTGCTAGCCACAATAACGAGAGTTTGCATAAAAATATGTGCTAATATTATGTGTGTCTTGTGAGTTCGGCGTAGTACGTTGGCACGGAGCTGAATGTTAATCTACATAAATGCAGATACTACGTTTATAAGTTAGAATGCATCTTATTTTGAATGAACCTAAGGGAAAATAGTTAAGAGTTTCTTTGACCCTCCAACTACAAATTTCTCATCTTTTCTCATTTCTTGACAGTTTACTCTATTATTTTTTGGGCGAGGTGACTTTGATAATCTTTTCCTGGCAATTTTCTAACTATTACTCTGTGCTTCTGCTTGGTTTTGATGCATAATTCATTTGTACATTGTTGAAACAACAATTTTCACGAGAGCATATTTTTAGTTGCGGTTAATTTTGTAGTGCAACTATTCTTGTGCCGTTGTGCCATCTGCTTAGTTTGCATTTTTTCTTTGGGCTTACTCAAGAGTAGTAGTGGCTTTACTTGTCCAGTTTCACTTGTGCAACAGGCATGGTTATAATCAACCATACTGTAGGTTTAGTCGAACTGATTTTAATCAGAATAAGTTCCATACATCCCATAAGAATAACTATTCGAACCTTTAAGATTTTAAGTTATCCTCCACCCAAATATGTTAGTCAGCAAGGCCTGTTTGCTCATAGAAAACATGCATCGTTCCCAGATGCTAAGACGTATCACAACACCCTTTAAAGAAGCCCTTATTAGTCTGGGTATAAGTTTGCAAAGCCCAATTACCATTTGAATGCAAACAAAAACGATATTTGCATTACAAGATTTGCAGAAACACATCCTATTCTCTGCCAAAACAATCATATTAGAAAACACATTGAAGAGAAATCTCACCAAGCCACTATCACGACGCAATTTACTTTTTCGACGAAGTAATTATTTGCATCACATTGATAAGCTTATTAGTGATTTATTTTGTGATAATTGCGAGTATGCGTTAATACTTTTTAGCGCATAAACATGTATGAACAAATTAAAGAAGATCTAGTGATTAGCTCGCTGCTTCAGCAGAGGAGCTTCTAAAGATGTAGTGTGTCTGGTTGTCTGTGTCTCTTTATCTACTTTATGTTTGGACTTCTACTCTTGACCAGCATAAATTGGGTTCAAACTAACCCAGAGCGTTCTGAACCAGAATAAATGCACTCTAAATCAGGCTAAATGGGCTTCTAACCGGCTAAAGTGGGCCTCAAGAAAGCAAAAATGTTCTCTTTACTAGCTAAAATGGGTTTCAAACCAAGTAAAATGGGCCTTTAGCCAGGGTAAATGAGCTCTGAGCTAGGCTTATCAGCAAAAATCGGATGTAAATCAGCAGAATTGGGCTTTAATCCAACAAAAATATGGTTATATATAGGGTTGTGTTGTAAGTACGCTCACATTTTTATAAGTTTTAGATTAGCGGCGGGCATTGTTATGGCTTACCCTTGACTGGTTATTTACCTGATTTGATAATTCTAGAAGAATGAAGTTGTTAAGATATTCTGTATTTATTTCTCAAATAACCAGAGCAATTGAGCATTGTTAACCCATCGATATGTTCATTACAAAAAACGCAGAAACACTGCATATTCTTTTCCAAGGAAAACATAGACAAACTCACGACTTTGAAAATCTCACCATGCCATTATCACAACGCAAATTGTTTTTACGACAAAGTACGCATTTTTTTACATTGTGTAGTATAAGAGTGATTAATTTTACGATAATTGCTTATATGCGTTAATACATTTCAGCACATATAAATGTATGAAAAACTTTTAGCAGAGCTAGTTACTAACATGATTTGATAAGTTCAAAACAACGAAGTTGTTAAGATATATTATACTTATTTCTTGAATAACCAAAAAGTTTGAACATTGCTAACAAACTCTTAAGGGACATATTAGTTTTAGCATATCCATCGCATACTTCTTGTGTTATATACCCAAAGTACTCATAGAAAAATTCAAATTGACTGGTTATTATTGACGAATTTTTTGCATTCCCTGTTATGAATTATACTTTTGATTCTACATTGAAACAATCACCTGTATGACAAACCGACATTTTTCTGCTCTTCAACAAAAGTTTACATATCTATGAAATTAAAACTTGCAACAAAGCTGCATCAAAGTCTAGCAATTCAACAGTTAAACTTCAAGTGCCTCCAAGAACCATGTAATGTGTCACAAATGATTTAACACAAATAAAGGTCGCACGGTCAGGATTATGTAATGAATGTTAAAAATTTAATATTATGCTTGCAATGAACTGCTAAAAATATAAATAAGAGCTTTTTCTGAAAGCAATAATTCCAGTAATATTTATTAACGAATAGGCTTTCAGATGAGCTATGATTTGCCATTGATTTCACTAATGTGTAAAAATTACATTCGTACCGACTTTTTTACGATTTTCTAGAATCTCGTCTCGAACCAAATTTTGGTGTCACCATTGTGGCCAAATGTTTTTGCTGCTCTTATTTACCGTAAATGTACCACAGTTTCATGTGTCCTAGCAATAATAAAAGCTCATTTTCTAAGCTTACAGAAATAGGGTACCAAACCTTCTTGTAGATGATTGGTGGTTTAATTATAACCAGGGTTTCTGGTACTTCGGTTTTTGAAGCTAACATTTTACACGAGGTTATCCACACCTACTAAGAAGCAGTAGAGTTAAACGTTTAATCACGTTTTGTAGAGAAATAAATTCTTAGCATAACATGTGAATTCATTCAATCATACAAGTTCTCTGAAACGTTTGGCTAACAATTAGGTGTCAAAAGTTTGGTACCCGGAAATTTGATAGGTGGCGCCACCTAACGTCGATTGCTCGTGGGAGCTAAATATGAAGAGACCTGACCGAGATAAATTTTTCTATAATTCTTTAAGGTCTAATGTATCATTGATATATCATGTTTCAGTTTTAAATGATAAGTGTGACTCTTTAAAATTCAAACAATTTTTGTCGCTTTACTTATTATACATCCTTTATATTAGGTACTAGAATATTCGGAAGTTTTGAACAAAACAATGCTTATAAAGTGTACTAGGATACTAAAATTTGAAAGGCATTTTTCACCTCAAATACTTCAATAAACTGCTCATAATATATCGGCTGGATTCTACCAAGCGAAATTCATTGCCTACGCAATTTTTTAGGCACCACAAGCAATTCCGGGTTTTACAATTGTACAAATTTTCTGTTTTTTCAGTTACTGCTACCAACTTTTTTAAAAGCTATCATATAAACTTTAGCATATTTGTGAAAGAATTATTTCTGAGCTTAATGAAACGATTGGAATGTAATGAAATTTACTACAAAAATCGTGATGAACCAAATTCTTTTTAAAAACCGTGGATATCAAATGACCTGCTGCAGCCATGATGAATAGTTTGTGATTAAATTTAGTGCTAAGTCACATTGCTTTACACCTTTCAATTTATATACTTCAATATAAATTTTTCCCGTGTATCAGAAGCGTTTTTCAGCTGGATTAATTTGTTTTTATTCGTAAATCTTGAGAGTGACAATTATCACAGGAAAACCGAAAACTGCATTGTTTTGGAAAACGCTTTTGCAGTGGCAAACCGTTGACAAATTGACATACCTATAATTTGCTTTATAACGTGCCAGCAAATTAAAGTTACTGCAGTTGTTTCGACTATCTTGTGTCATTAATATAACAAAAGGTATCATCTTGCATAGAATTTTATTTCCAATTTGCGACAGAACCCTTCGTCAAGAGAGAAGGCAATCTCTCTCACTATTTTTTTAAATTCATTGTTTAAAGACTAATTTATTGAAGTCTAATTTAGAGCTCAAAACGTGTAGACGATTTAACGTTTGAAAGTTTTCTGTCTTGTACAGCCAAACATAATATGAATTTTCCGGATTTGTTTCGTGTACAAACCAAAAGAAATAATCTTTTTAAAGAAATTAACAATATAAACACATACTTCAACCATGATGTGTGTTTCAGGTAATTGGTTGAATATCTTACGATAGAAGGTTACAGAGACTTTAGGATCTACTTTTCATGTCATTTTTTTAGAACAATTTGTTAAAATTAAAACAAGCGTTCTGGTAAGTTATACTGGCATACTCATGCTAACAGCCTAAGTATTTTAAACGTGGCGTAACAACTTTTAGGACATTTAGAACCTACATTTGCAATTTTCAAGTGAAACATCACTTGGTGACAATATAATGTCATTCTTTAAACTAAAAAAAGCCTTGGTTTACCATATCCTAAGTTCCAATATGCACACTTGTGTCGACGTTATGTTTCAAAAAACTGCTAAATTTTAAAATTGGCGGAGAGAAAACAGGCAAACAATACCAAGCAACGATACGTTGTGCAAAGTATAGTATTCGTAGCTGCTATACTATTTTAATTGTATATTGTTTGGAAACAAATTTTTTGTGTTGCATTTTTTAATAACCGCTTTTGCTTAGGTTTATCTTCGTGCATACCTTCATCAAAAAAATAGCAAAATAAAAGGTAGCAATATTGAGTAATTTGTATTAAAACAGCACTACATAAAATATTTGCACGGTTTTCTAAACGTCTCATTCTAAAACATTTTTTCTTTGTGACTGTTAACTTGAATACGAAAATCGTTAAAGCTTACGCTTTCTTTGAATATTGCCTAGCACAAAGGAAAAATACTTGACAAGAATTTCATTTCTTCCTAGCATATAAAACATGTGGCTTTTCTGTTTTCTTCTATCTTTTGTTAAAATTTTACAAAAACGAAATTGCGGATTATTCGCATTTATTTCTGGCAGTGAGCCCTTGTTAAAAACAATGGTAATCAGTTTATCCAACACAAACTTTTGACCCAAATATATTTTCCGACATGTATGTAAAGGATATTTTATTGTGTACAAATTACGAACCTTGTAATATATTCACAAATATTTCAATGCACCAAAATATGCACCATAGTAGAAAAAATAATATGGTTTGTAAGTTAAAATGTGGCTAGCCCAAAAAATGAGAGTTTGCATAAAAATTTGTGCAAATATTAGGTGTGCCACTTGAGCTCTGCGTGAAACGTTGACACGGACTTTAATGTTAATCTACAACAATGCAGATACTACGTTTATAATTCGGATTAAATGAATGCATCTCATTTTGAATCAGGAAATTTGTTTCAGATTTTCTTTGACATTTCAACTGCAAGAGTTCTCAACTCTTCTCATTTTTTTGACATTTTTTACTCTATGATTTTATTGCGCAAGGTGATTTTGATAAATCTTTTCCTGGCAACTTTCTATATATTACTCTGTGATTCTGTTTGGTTTTGGTGCATCATTTATTTAAATATTGTTCAAACAACATTTTCACAAGTGCATGTGCTTTTAGTTGCCGTTTCTTTTGTAGTGCTACTCGTCTTGTTCTGTTTTTGCCATTTGCTTAGAGTGCATTTTATGGGCATGTTCAATAGAAATTTTGCTTTTACCTACCCAGTTTCACTTGTGCAACAGCGTCCTACAGTTTTACCCAAGCAACACACAGACATGGTAGTGACCAGACATATCGTAGGTTTCCTCATAATAATTTTAATCAGAGTAAGTTCCATTCATCAGAACTATTTCAACATTTTCTACCCAAATTTGTTAATCAGCAATGCTCATTTGCTCATAACATGATTTGATAATTTTAAAACAACAAAGTTGTTAAGATACATTATACTTATTTCTTAAATGTTCACAGAACTTGCGCATTGTTAACCCAACGATATTTTTAGTAGAAAGAATGCAGAAACACTGCAAATTCTCTTCCAAAGCATACATACCTAAGGTATACCTAAGGATTGATCCTTGTGAGAAGTACAGTTTCGCCAAGCCACTATCACGACGCAATTTACTTTTACGGCGAAGTAGACTTTTGTTTTACTTTGTGTGGTTAATTAGTAATTGATTTTATGATAATTGTTAATATGTGTTAGTACCTTTGAACACATAAACATGTATGAAATCTTTAAGCAGAGCTATATATTTACTTGATTTGGTAATTTTAGGAGAACGAAAATGTCAGGATATATTGTTGGTATTTCTTTTATAACCACAACATTTGAAAATTGTTAATCCAATATTATTGGAAAAGTAATTTTAGCATATTTAACGCACATACTGCTTGTGTTATATACCAAAAAATTGATAGAAACATTCAAATTAATATTTGTTATGCGCCTATTTTGTTATGCGTGCGTTATGTACTACTCTTGTGCTGCTTTGCCATATGCTTAGTTTGAATTTTTTGTTTGGGCCTGTTCTATAGTAATTTTGGCTTAGCCTGCCAAGTCTTATTGTGCAACAGCCGTCCTATGGTTTTACCCCTGCAACACTCAGAGATATTGATGACCAACCAAGCCCACATACACGTAGGTTGTCTCATAAATTTTAATCACAATAATAATTACTATTCTAACCTTCAAAATCTTTCTAGTAATCCTCTACCAAAATTTATTAATCAGCAAGGATCATTTGCTTATCTCAGACATAAATCGATCGCGAATACTAAGACATATTTTAAAACTTTTTAAATAAGCCCTTATCAGTCCGGCTACCAGTTGGCATAGCTCCAAAACAAATTAAATGCAAACAAAAATGATATTTTTATAACAAGGTTTGCAAAAACACTTCAGATTCTCTTCCAAAGGAAACATATTAGATAACATACTGGTGAAAAAGTCTTCAGTTTCACCAATCCACTCCTACGACCCAATTTACATTTACGACGAAGTACGCATTTATTTTACATTCCAAAGTTTAATAGTGATTTATTTTTGATAATTCGTAATATGCGTTAATACCTTTTAGCACATAAACATATATGAACAACTTAAAGAAGAGCCAGTTATTCACATGATTGATAATTTTGCACGTCAAATGCACGAGTTTTGTTTGTAGTACAAATTTTACAGCGACCAGTTTATCCTTCTGGTTGCATAATCTTTTTAACAGCAAACAACACTATCATTTTGCGGTGCTTTAAGTTTGCATCCGTGCATCCATTGAAGCATCACCGGTGCCATATATTTAAGGCATCATGAACATGCAATGGCACAGGACGCCGGACACTGCATTTTGTCATAGAATGACAGACTAAGCTGCGTAAGTTAAAACAACAGCTTTTTAAGTTAATAAGTACCGTATTTATTCAATTTATACCCCTCGCTCGATTTCTAACCCCCCTCGAATTATACCCTCCTTTGAGAGGAGAAATTTGAAATTTTAGCCCCCCTCGGTTTATAGCCCCCTACCATTTTTAATACGTACGTAAACAAAAATATTCACTATTATATTTAGTTTTATTAATATAAGAATCATTGTCAATACGTTTGACGCAATTTTTTATGCTAAAATGCATTCTAACGAAGCTATAGTTGAACAATTTAATGTTAATATCATCATAAATACAAAATCCTTCCAAAATATACCATCAAATTTGAAATTTTAGCCCCCCTCGATTTATGACCCCCCTCGAATTATACCCTCCTTTGAGATGTGAAATTTGAAATTTTAGCCGGGGGTATAAATCGAATAAATACGGTATGTAAAAATTAATATTGAGATGCTTAAAAAATAATAAGCTTCTGTGACGACAACGTTATAAATAAATTCAATAATCGACAAAAAGGTGTAGAAACTCAAACATAAAACTATATTCATTTTGCTTCTGATTTGCCATTCCTCTGAAGTAGGGTAGGCTAAACCCCTGTAATCACGAAGTCAGTATATTTGAAGTATTATGACAAAATTTTCCTAAACCAGTTAAACTAAAAAATATATCACAAGCCGGGTGCAAAAAGGAGACTAGATTTTGGTATCGGTAGCAATTTTGAAATCTCTCTGTGCATGGTTACGAAAATTGTCTGTCTTACGGAGACTGTCTGTCAAATCGTAACTAAACACAGCGAAACATAATAGCGAAACAATACTCAGTTATTCAGTTACAGTGAGCTCAGTTTTTCATGGGTGAGTAGTTAACTCAAAAACGACTTGACAGATTTTCACGAAACCAAAAATCTGACATTAGAACTCCACATTCATAAAAATATGTAGCTAATGCACTATGATTTCTTGATAACCATTTTTAGCTTATCAAGGTACGAGGGCAAAGAGCCAGGGTTCAAACTCCATGTTAAGTCGTAAAAAAGGAATTAGTTGTAACATTACTGTTTGCAAAATTTTCATGGGCGTTTTTCCAATTTTTATGAGTGAACAATTTTTCACGCTACTTATACTAATCTACTACCATGGTGGTGTCGCTAGGATGTTGGAAAAAGGTCGCATAATCCAATAAACTGTAATAACGTTACCGTTACTGAAACTTATATTGCCGTGTCACATTACAAAAATTATTACAACTACTCATAAGTTTGAAAACTTTGAATTCTGCACTTTTGATATGCAGGTGCAATACAAAGTTGTAGTTTCGTTTTTTGTATACTGTTTTGAAAAATACCTTGCTACTTTCATAAAGTCTACTTAAAAATGCATTTAAAAAAATGTCGTTGGTAACCAAAAAAGCTGGTCCCCTTTTTGCACCCGGCTTGTGATATCACATCAGCCAACCAAACTTCCGGCTCTGGTTTGTTTAAATCTTTGAGATAAATGAACAAACTTCTAAACGAAAGAAATTTTACGACATTTCAGTAAATCCTGGTGGTGTAAAGGTTTTATGTAAAAAGTCGACTTTTCTTAATTTCCACAGATTAAGGATGGTGTCAAATACTCTGAAAATTTCTTTCTTTTACAAATCCTGAGAATGTTTTTACTTAAAACCTAGTATGTTTGCAAAAGTTACTTTTAAATGAACAAGCTGCGCATAATCACAGTGGACATTTTACTCTGATGTATTGTGTGCAGATACTCAACTAGGTCGGACACAGTCATCGTGCATACCATATTATTGTTTAGAAACACTTTGGACAATACTGCCCGAGAAACCTAGTCTATTTCTTAACTCGTTTCTACTTTCTGCTCTATTGTGAAAATATTATAAACAATTTCTTAGCTTTTACAAGCAGTTGTCTATCGACAAGGTTGTTTTTCCAATAACTGTATTTGTTGCTGAATCTGTAAATATCAGACGTAAAACTGTTAGTAAATTAACATTGAAGCTGTCATTAGCATAATACATGTAGTTTTCCATACCCGCTTAAATTTCCGCTTTAATTTTTTAGTCTTTTCAGATTCTTTTGCTTCCCCCAAAATTGCTGTCCTTTATTAGTCCTGAAACAGAAAAAACATGAGTATACTATTATTTCCCTGATTGCATAAGATAGACGAAGTGTCATTACTCACATCAATTTTTATCTTCTACAAAAAATTTTATGACATGCAACAGCAATCACGGCCTTCAGATTCCTATAGCCATACTCAGGTTCCTACATTGCAAATAGAGATTGCCAAGGTTAACTTTGCTTCATCCGTGTCATCCGTAATTTCTTCACTTATACATATCGAACTTCAAAACAAAAATTAATTATCTGATTAGAAAATTGTAAAACACTCAGCAATCGTCAACATTTACCAAACAAAGCCGATTGTTATTGCACTTTTAGAGTTTCCCAAAAACTATTTGCGTTTTGTGTTTGATACTATTATTTATTACTTGCATTTGATAGCACCATTGCAATTTATTTTAATCTTAGTAGCAAATATTACCTGATAATTCTGAGGTAGTCGCTGTTGTTAATGCCTATTTTCTACTTTGTTTTATGTTTTCATAACTTGAAATCTGGAAAAGCTTTCGATAAGGCACAATTCACTGAAAAATAATTATAACAGTTTCCAGGGTAATGAAAAAATTCAGAATGAACTTTTTGCAAGCTTATATACACTAAGAGAAATTTCTCAAGAAACCGTTTTTCTTTACAACTTTTGCCACTGCAAATTTTCCCATCTCTTCTACTCCACTTCTTCTGACAGACTGGACGCTTAACTTGTACGAATAACGAAAAGGAAAGCATATTTTGGGATTTTAGCATTTTTCAAGTCAAAAGGATTACCGGGCTTATTAAAGCAGAACCAGTTTTTTTATCATTTTCGTTTCATTTTGTCTTGTACGGCATCTGGCTAACCGGAAAAGCACAAAACTTGCTGGCAGATGTGTTCGTGCTACGGACGCAGCTCTGCGTGCAAAATTGTTTCTCTTTGTTTTGCAAAAGGAGACGAAAAATAAAAGGTTCTGTGAATTTATTAGATTAATATATTATGAAACAAGCTATAACAACAGTATACATTTTGCTTGGTTTGACTTCGCTGAAATTTTCTAAAGTGAAAGTCTCGCTTGCCGTCTGCTCTAAATGTTGTGCGTGCGTGCTGGCTTTATTTTGCAAACCATGAGCATCTGGTCTATATAATCACCATCATCCAATGACGATAATTGATAAATATATTTTTCAGCACATTTATAGTAACAGATGCATGGTTTTATCCTATTCCGAAACAGTTGTTATTGAAAAAACTGAACATCAAAGAAATAAATATTTTCTCGTATATATGATGAGTTGAAATAAAATAACGATTAAGGTTGAAACCATAATTGGATTTGTCAGGCAAACTTCTCGGTGGATGTGGGACCACCGGGAAAATGCCGAAAATGATAAAAGACATAAGTACCACCAAAACAGCAACAGTTTTAGTAGTCGCCAGCGCACTCATCCAACCAATTTATGTCAGGCATAACATGTGAATGATAAAGTTGCATAATGTTGTCGTAACAGCCACTAACCACATAGCATACTCAAAGTTCCTTTTAAAAAAATGAAAAAGCGTCAAGTAGAACTTACCATGCACATGACAGAAAATATTTAACTAGTTTCTGCAAAATTCATGCTATTTTACAGCATGCAATTAGAACTTTGTTTAGTGTTTAGTGCTGGTTGAATAATACTTGCGTGCTTGCGTGCACATCTCTTAAATGTGGTGTTGGACAAGAAGTATTAAAAATAAAAATAGATTCTCTACTACCACACGGCAGCAGCAAAACGATTTAATTTATAAAAAATCTGTGAATAATTTTTTAATCCTTTGAATTTATTCATTTTCGGGCAAAGAAAATTGGTTGTTTCTTTGTTTGCGTGTATGTTAATGTAAAGTTTTTGTTATTGAACAGAGTAATAATAAATGTGCCAGAAAAAGCCAATGATATTTGGTAAGGTTTATTGAATTTGTTGTTTCTCGAGATGTAGTAACGACTTGACTAATAATATGCAATATAATAAGCAAATGAGCACTGAGATAAAAACGCTTTGTAAATGCTGCTAACAATAATCGATTTCTGGATTTCAATACAATAATTTTATGTGACTAACCAGATCATTTTCTTGGTTTCCCTGCACAACGTCCTTGTTGTTGCTGAGGACGTGTACCTTTCACTTTGTAAGACCATGTCGCCACTCCCATCAAGGTTATTTTGTATTTGTTGAGCATCTCAGTGAAGCATAAAAGAGACAAAAGCGCATCACGCACAGATGTTGTAGGCTTTTGGTTTGTTTCTATACAAAATATAATTCGCAATAATGCAACATGGGAAATCAGTGCTTTGCTTGAAACATTTGGTTTTTATTAATCCTAATCAATTATAACATATTTTTAAAAAATTAAATACACACATAGATATTTATTCATAACGACACACTTGCTATTAACTAAATACATTATGTTTATAGCTACGTATTCTGGATAAATTTTTTTAAACATGATAAATAATCCGACTACAAGAAAGCGCTACCTTTGACGGTGAGCGTAAGAACTTGTTAAAATGGGAAGAATGAAATCTGAGTAAGCCCGAGCATTCCTCATCTCAACCAGCTTACATATTCACGCGTTTTTCACATCGGAAATGATTATATTTGTTTACTACGCACCAACGTCTATGTGATTTAGAATAGAATATCTATTGCAACAATTTCAAACTAGTCAGCTCAAATGAATTTGTCGTAAAACTTTGTTACAAATTTCTTAGTTTTTATGTCTTGGGATATCCATTTTGACATAGGCTTTGCACTTACCTTTGCGAAACGTGGTTCTTGAGAACCGATTTCTTTTTGTTTGTTAACGGATAATTAGTTCCTCTGTGTGTACTCACCATAAAGCAAATTGTCCGGTTGGGAAAAATTGGAAAGTTTTAAAAATATAAACGAAAGAAGTAAGCAAGCACATATGTAAATGTACCTCATATTTACACTTACCACCAAGTTTCAGTCGAGAAATTAGCCTCTGTGGAACAAACAAGGAAATTTTAAGCTATTATAACAAGGAATTTAAATAAAGGTGCAGGCACAAAAACATTTTGTAACATTTAAATTTTTTTATTAATGTGCACAATAAAATTGTACTTTACAGTTAATATAAATTTACCTGTGTTAAAAGTTTGAATATTTTTATTGTAAGCTTAGGACAAAATGCTCTACAATATACATAAAGTTTTCTAAAATTCGTTATACATAGTTTGTAATTTAGATTTCAAAATGGCATACATTTAGTGTTAGAGTAGTATACTTAATTTTTCTGTAACCATATTCCCTTCAAAATATATCAGGACGAACAACAAATGAAAAAATCATAACGACATATTTTATGTTCAAGTAACAAGTGTAAAAAATGACAAAATAGCAAAACCTTATTTGATACATTTTAAACAAAACTGGATCGATTTAGAATACTTACAATAGATCATCATGTACATCCAGAAGTTCAAATATTTAGTGGTGCTGTATTTTTAAGTAAATACTTTTGCATAAGCTAAACTTACTATATACTTTCATCATATAAACAATGTAGCAAAATAAAAGGTAGTAGTGACGAGTAATTTATATTTCAACATCATTGCATAAAACTAATACATGGTTTAGCTGAACAACGTATTTCTAGATACAATTTCCCTGGTACTTGTATACGAAAGATCTTTTAAGTTGTTTCAGGTTTTAGATTTTGTTTGAATAAAATATCCAACAATAATTACAAGGAAAAATTAGTTGCTTGGTAACGTACAAAATAAAAAGTAGAAAATTGTATTGTATTAAAATCAAGTCAAAATTAAAAATTAGAAATGCAACATAGGCTTTGTTAAAAACGCACAAAATGTTGAAATCAGATAAGAAGTTGTTCTGACTCAACTGTATCGTCTTCGCATAATTCAGTTATTTACTGGATGCAATTAAAAGCATTATCATCATTTAATGTTTAACAAGTTTTTTAATATATCCGCAGTGGCGATTTTGGTCAATGAATGAGTACAAACGACGACGCATTTTTATTTATGGATACAAGTAGTTATATGTTACTTTTATTTCCGTTAATAAATGAAATTGATTTTTTGAAACGTTATTTTTATGCACTGTCCGCTACATTGGGGATAATGCTGAATAGATGTCGAAAAGTTCTTACTGCATTAATATTAAAAATCACGTTGCAAACAAATCGAATGACGTGCAGAATTTGCAAAAATGTGACTCATTCCGCTTAATTTTAGTCAAAAAAACAGTTTTTTAGATAAAACCGATGTTTTTTATCACTTGCTGCTACCCAAATACAACATGCATTGTTATGCAATAACCAACATTGAAACATTAAAGTATTTGCAATATACTAATACAATCTTGCTTGCAAAGAAAAGATATGCTTGAAAGGAACAACTTTTTTTGCACCGAAGCCTATGTTGTAAGGCATAATATGAACAGCTAAACAATATATTCAAATTTGTGGCGTCAGTTTCTACTAAATGTACACAACATGTTACCCTATCTAAGGCTACAACTTGCTTGGAAAACGGGATTGAACGTATAAACTCGTAATAGTAAGAAATAGTTCGGTTTGCAGTTGCAAAAATACGGGAATAGTTGACAATATCATAACATAGAATTTTTTTTAGAATTTACGTCGCTATATTATTTAAGTAATTAACGAGTAGCATCAAAGTTCAATACAAAATTACATTTTCCAATACCATGTATAATATATGCATGCCAAAACTTTATTACACTAGATGTGATGTGCTACAAATTCCGGAAAACTACACTCAACTTTTTCTATATCTTAATTCTTTGCTTTGCTAGTATAAAACTAAGCAGATATTGAATTATAATTGGACATCTACATGAAAAATTCAGTAAATAAAAAACAGCTCATATCCAGCCGCTGCTGTTTGGCCTATTAAGTTTGCATATATTTTTTGTCTTGAAGACAATACTACCCTGTTAAGCTTAATAAAACGGCTTTTGTATACAACGAGTGTAGAGATTTTAACAATTTTACTTGTTTTGTACAAGGCCTTACTACGGATATTAATAAAGCAAAGATTCCAACAAGATAGAATCCAGTAAAAAGCAAGGCGAACTTCACCAGGATTCACGATTTTCAATTTAGCAGGTCATTAGCTGTAACTACAAAGGTTTTAAAAATTCAAACAAACGTTTACAACGCAATACTACTTTGTATCGAATTTAAATATTGCGTATATCGTATAGAAATCGTATAAAACTTAACGAGATTCCCATTTTTTCTAATAAAAAATTGAGCCTATAATACCGAACTCAAAACTATTTGACTAATAGTTTCAAGCATCCCAATTTTTGGCCGCAAATCAAAAACTGGTTAATGTGGTAATAGTTTTTAACCACCAAAACCTAATATTTAACATGGTGACATCCGAGATTCTTGACCTGCCTGTGCTAGTACACATATGTTGTACATATTCCGGTTTAATCTGGTGTTTTTTCAATAATAATTGCTAGTAAAATTGCGGTAATACCTTTTACCACATCTACTTAAAACTTTATTCATCAAAACTAGTTATTTACATGACTTGACATTTTTCCAGGAAACGAAGGCCTTAAAATGAATAAACTGTATTATTTTTAAATTCTAAATTTTTTTTGAATAACATTGTTAACCCAAAATGTCAAATTGACAGTCTATTATGCTTGTTGTTAATATTGTATAATTTTATTGAACCGTATAAATGAATCCATTTGGGGCATATAACTGCAAGCATTCCTGCAAAGCACACACTTGCCGTTTTACGGGGTTGTTGTACTGACGTAATTTTCATTATAGCTGAACTTTGCTCACTATTTTTATTTCAAACTATCCTAATTAAATATATTCAATGTACTGTCGTGCAGAATCATACAGTCTTTGTGCTACAAAAACGTCTGATCAAATCATCACTAGACAAGAAGACATTACCTTTAGCATTCGTCTGGATTACTGCTAGTAGGTCATAGGAACCACTGAAGAATGAACACGCAATTATCCAGGGTAAAAGTTTCTCCCTTACTGTATGTCCCTTTGATGGCTTTGAAGTCAACCATACATTATGTGTGCGTATTACGAAATATAGAACAACCATTTAATGCATCTTGTCCTTTGTGATTTTTTAACACAGCAAACACTACTTTAATTTCTCTATGCTTTTTGGTAGGGTCTCATGTAAAAAGACCCAACGTAAGAATCCCCAATTATTATTATTATACGCGCTTCTAAAGTGCGTTGTTGTTGTGGCATTCCTTTATTTTTTTTAAAGAACCTACCTTATCAGAGCTCCTTCCTTTTAAATTTAACTCTGAACGACATTTATTCTGTATTCTGAATATACATTTTCTCTAACCAGCATTTATTGAGGACTACACTTTTAATGTTTTTGTAAATCTAAATTTTTTTGTTTATGTAAATTTAATCAGATTTTAAATTATCATTATTCTAATTCTCTTGCATTGCTACATGCATACACAAATATGTTTTGTGCTTGCAAACTGAGTACATTTTCATTTGCAAGTATTAATTTCTTTTTCTATTATGACTTATAGTTTTGTTTCTACATTGAATAAAATTATCACTTATATGACAAACCAAAATTCTTCTGCTTTCAAGAAAATGTCGATTATCTATGAAAGTAAAACTTGCAACTAAACGGCACGGCAGAATTCTACCTTGAATTCCGGCTACAACGGCATGGTTGCAACATCCTCAATCAACCTCTTATTCCACTCAATTGTCACGATTCCACGAGATTTCGTTGCAGCCGTGTAATGATTCAGTAGCCTAATGCGATGTAAGGCGATATATTATATAATATGTTAGCTTATTAGTTATATTGTATGCGCAGCGCGTTCATTGCTTTGGGTTTGTAAATCTCTTTTTGCTATCAATCTGTTTTACAAAATATGTATACTTGAGAACTGTCTGCTCTTGTGTTAATTTTTTTTGTGTAGTGTGATTGCAAAGTCAGTCTTAAACCTTATCAGGATAAGTATTTATTAAAATTATTAGCAGCGTACTTTTTACACTGTGTTTGTAATTATTCACTTAGTATGCCTAACAACAACATTGTGCTTGACATATGACAGATTTCTTGGAAAATCGCACCGGTTTATTTATCGGTTGGAATTTGAGCGGATATAACCACATGCACACAATTTTACCAGCATAACAGCAAATTGCGAGTAGGTTAAAAACATTTGTTTACGATTGTGTGCAATAGATTACGAAACGGTCATTGTACTGACGGCTAGTTCCAGTTTTCTAATGACTCAGAAACGAGTATTTAGAATATGTTTTAGTGGCAACTTAGCAGCCTTCATAAGTAATTTTGGTATGGGTTGGCTGGAATTTCAATTTCACTATATATAATGAAATTAAAGAAGTTCTAAAGAAGCCCTCATTTTAAGCAGTCACTTAACACTCTTTACTCGTGTTTACTCGTGTTTTTATTTATGACTATATAAAACTTTTTTCATACAACTAAATACTGTATTAAGGCTTTATTTTTGTTTCCTATGAGAAATGGAAATAACATATTACAATATAGCTTGAGATTGGTATATTAGTTAACTGGGTCACTGAGATGATAATTCATTGGAATGTTCTCGCGACAAAAACTAAAATGTTACTTTGATTTTATTGGAGTGATAAGCAATACATTTACTCATCAGCTGGGAAACAAATTTTTTGACGTAACTTGAATAGTTACAGCTTACCAGACAATGCTGATAAACTGAAGTTCATAGTAATGACGTTTTTTACATTGTTGCGTTTTTACATTCTTGAACAACTTGTGCTTAAAAATTTTTTGATGGTGACAGAATTTAACGTACTTCTATTTTTAGAACACTTTTTGTCGATTTTTGTAAAATGACATTTACTTAAGGTTCCATGCATTACAATTAGTACTTAAGAGTCTTAAATGTGGTTCCCAAACCCAGCTAGCCTTTGTATTTTTACAGCGTTTAGTCTCACATTTGCAAGCCTTTCAAGCAGCAACTCAATGTGCTTTATATGGTTAATTGCCAGATTTCTTTCTAGTCCCGTTCAGAAAGTTTTTCAGTCATTGAAGTTCACTCAATATTATTTTCATTATCTGATTTAGCATGCTAAAGCATCCACCTGAGTGAAGTATTACTATTTGAAGTATAAAAGATTGTATAATTCAATAAGTTGAAATTTCGTAGGATGCGTAAACACACCATCTAGCATTAACACAAACCAGATCACTGTCTTATAATAATCTTCCTTTCCTTAATCTCAGATATTTTATCATGACCGTAAAAATTCGTATTTCACAAAGGGTTCAAACATATTAAAAGATGAACTCAACGATTTTCAATCCGAACCAACCAAAAATATTAGAAGTAACACAAAAGTTCTTTTATGGAGACTTTGTAAAATATATTTGTGGAAATGGTCCTTGTTTCACTGTTGCAATTTTTCAGGGTGGCTTTTTCTACATGTATAAATAGATTTTGTCCATTTTTACATGTAAAAATCTATAAATACATGGAAATATGGAAATAACATGGAAAAATGTTAAAACACAGCCACAGAAGCCATATGACTATATTTACACCTATTATGGGGAATCAGAAGAAGGTTTTAATTAATTTAAAAGCAAACAAAGCGGTTTAATGGAGTTTAAAACCATGTTAAAAGCTTAAAACTTAAAGATTGAGTTTCAGTTTGCAGAAAAAATCAAAAATTTTAGGAATACATAATTTACATTGTCCATGTAAAAATTCCAAGTATTTTTAACATGTAAAAAATACTTTTTACATGTTATTTCCATGTTATATGTATTTACATCCCGCCACCCTGCAATTTTTCTTTTCTATAAACTACTAGTGACAAGTAAAGGCAGAAAATGGTAACCCGCAAATTTTCAAATGGCAAATGTTTCCTAGATTACTTTTTTTGCGCTGATCACGAATATCATAAAGAAAATCTCGAATGAGTATACCTTGTGGTGGTACGTGGCTTTGTATTCTAAGCAACCAAATTTGCGATTACTTACATAGACCGACAACTGGTTCCAACAGGTTTTGCTCATTTACAGCATTGACATACAAAGCCAATTTTTAAACCAAATAAAAAACTTACTTGTATAAAAAAATCAGTAATGACTTAATAGGTCTATCTGACTATTAAAGTAGTGGTTTATAAAATTAATTTTATCTGAGTATTCATTTTTGCCTCAATTCCACCGATGAAATATTATGACAATATTTTAGCACACTTTGCTGAAACCACCTAAAAATTGTCAACGTCACGAATAAAAACCGTGGAATTGTTTTTGATAATTTATAATATAAATATTATTTGGGCTACTACGAATGGTTTTTTTAAATCGTGGAAGTGATTTTGCTTAAAATCTAGTATTTTTGTAAATTTGCTTTTAAGTTAGCAATTTAGCTTCTTTGCACGTTGTGTTTGATTAAAATTCCCAATTTACTCTGACACCTTGTGTGCAGTTTCTAAATTTTAATCTAGACAATCATGTCACATTAGTGTATTGAAACACCTTAGTCTTTTTCAATTAGGTATAGCAGATAGTTTGACGCTATTTTACTTTCTACTTAATTTTACTAAAATGATTTACGGAACTTCTTAGCTTTCTCAGTCTTTCCTTAATGTTGCTGTTTCCATTGAATCAGTATTTATTGTTTTACCTGTCAACATCAGACATAAATCAGTTAGCAAATTGACATTGAAAATATCTCTATAGTCTAAAGCAAAAAATATGAAATCTCTTCATACCCATTGCATTTCTCGGTATCACTTTTTAGTATGCGTTTTCGATTTTTCGGATCATCTCGCTAGCATCAAAATTGCTTTCCTTCTTGAATCTTGAGAAAACAGCAAATATAAAAATTTAGTTTCATTTGCGGTTTTGTAGTAGATACGCATGAAGTGTATTTGCTTACTTCATTTTCCCTTGTTCAACCAATTTTAAAACATGCAACAAAAGCCGATATTCTCAGTTTCTCATCGCAATAATCAGGCTTAATTTTGGAAATGGTAATAAGATCTAGTCAACTTCATTCGTGTCATCCACAAGCAATTTTTAACCTACATTGAATTTTTAAATATTAAGCAATAATCATATTAGAAAACTTTACACCACTCTTCAATTGGCAACACTTTCCCGGTCAATTTTTAATTGCATTTTCATAGTCTACTTACTATTTCTGGTATTGAATTACAGTAATTCTTCTTCCATTTAAAAAAACATTTTGTTGGAATGTAAATATATTGCATTTGTCTTAATTGCTGAATCTCGTTCCAAACCAGTCAGTTACTTTTGCAGGAACATACCACACATTTCAAAATGCAAAATCTAGAAAACACAAAAAGTGTTGCATTTCACAACTATAATATAATGCAAGTTTTATTACGCTATCTCCAAATTGCTTTGAATCAGTGGTAACCATACATACATTTTAAAAAGACAAACACTGACCTTGAACCGAGTAAACATTTACACTCCAACTTAAAAAACATTGATCTGGATTTTCAGTTTCATGAACTTCCAGACCACTACACAAAATTACAATTACTAGACCTCTACATACATGCCACAAAAATCGGTAACTACTCTCCAAACTCTCAATAATATTACATTGTAATTTTTAGCAAATTTGCAGTCAAATTTATTGATTAGATTTATTGTAAAATGTATTTGCCTGAATAAAAACGTACGTTCTTTCTACACCGGCACTTGCACTCTGTCTGTACGGAGCTGAAAATGTTTTATGTATTGGCAAGAGAGTTTATTTGAAGGTTAGTTATTTTTGTTGCTCTACCCGCTATTATACCCATTCGCCAAGGCATCTTAAGAGATGAACAAGCTTATAAATGTTTATGCTGCTGCTGAACTTGTGCTTGCACACAGATTTTAGATGGGTCATTGGTCTCAAGAAAAAAAGCAAAGTAAACGCCTCTGGCTATGTAGATTGCGGACGGGCCTCATTGCTCGCTCTGAAGATGAGCACCTACACAACCATCTTTTTACGCTTAACACAGTTGACGTACACGGCAGGCAGAATTTGGCTTTATAGAATTCCTTCTGGCTTGACGAAACTGTCTTTTCCTTTCATGGCAACACGAAACAAGGCGTTTTGCTTTGTACTATTTGTCATGGCTATCTCTCCTAATTTACATGGATAGAAAAATATTGCTATGAACTATTACTGAAAGTGATGACAACAACAAATTGTAATAAAAACTCTGAAGAATTATTTTTTCAGATTATCAACAGGTAGCCACATATGAGCGTCGTAGTATAAAAACAACATTGAGATAAAATACAGAAACGTTTTCTTCACAACTACAGCCAACAACAAAAATATGTTGAACAATGGATTATCTAATGACAGAAAAAATTCACGATTGATTATCTAATGAGTGATCTTTGTTTTTATTATTTGCTAAGGTTAATTTACCACTAAAAGTCCCATAAACATGCTTTGCTACCTTTAATAGTTTTCGAAAATGTCTCCTGATATTCAGCAATAACTTGTTTCACAGGAAAGCGTTTATTTCAGTCTTCAGATATTCATTTTAAAATTTTATCACAAAAATGTATCACTTTTAAATAATTCTTTCTGTTAAATCCACCTAATGTGTCAAAGCAACGAATTTGTAAGTTTTTAACTAGCACCAAATCTGAAATAAGAAAGATAAAAAACTACTAAGTAGGTACGAGAATTTCCCGCTGGAGTTAAATTCTATAAAATGGGATACCAACTCACGTTTTGATTTCACGAACACCATACTTCTTTTAAAATATTTTCTTAGTCATGCTTAAATTTAAAACCGCAAAAACTTTGACATTGAAATCCTCACATTTTGTCACTTCAATGGCAACATAGACCAAAGTAGAAGATTTCCATAACAATATCTGTATTTCTGTAACTGTATATCTGTACAACGTATATCTGTAATATGTAACCTACAACTGTCACGTTTACAAGATATATGATACTACATTTTTCACAAAATTTGCAAATCAATTTGTTCGTAAAATATACTCCAATAACAAAGTTGGCTTCTGCGCAGGCTCTTGCACACTACTGATTTCAAATTCAAAATATTAAATCTGTGGCGTAATAAAAGTACATATGAACGTTGATCATCTCCTTATTTCTCACCTGTTACCAACTCACCAATGCATCCCAGAAGATGAACGTGTTTATAAAAAATGTATGGTGCTGCTGAATTCTTGCTTGCGTAAAGAATGTGGATTGTTCACAAGCAAAGCAAAAAGACAGAGTGAACTCCTCAGGCAATGATTGTCCTTGACGGTTTCGTTTCTCGACTTCAGCATCACCGCGTACACAACAATGCTCTCACGGCATTTAGAGTGTACGTGCCCACTCGAATGCGCTCCGCTTTATAAAACTGCATCCATTTTCATGAAATTTTCTTTTGCTTGCTTGCAATAAAACAGGAAAAGCGTTTCTGTTTCCTCACGAAAGCTGATGTTTATTATGCTGATTATGTGGGTTTCAGAAAAAAATCTTATGATACAAAGTCAACATACTGCAATCAATACATATTTTTGATTTAATAGCTAATAAAATGTCACACTTAAGAAATTCAATATGGCAACAATTTAAATGAAAATTCTCATTGCTAGGCTTCAACATCATTATAAATCATTTTGAATTAAAAATTTCACGATGACAAACTTAGCCTCAAAAGGAGAAACACAACCTATAGTGCATCAAACTACAACATGTTTGAAAGTCGGGATTTTAGGTTCTAAATGACTTTTGAAAAAGAAACGTTTCACCATAACAAGTAATTTTATTTTGTAATTCTTCGATTAAAATACTGATAACTTTATTATCCTGAAAGGGAACATAGATGTACTTATTAGGTGCACTCAAGTTAATAAGGATTTTTGAGATTTTAAATATAAGTTGTTGTGAATTGCCGTTTATTTAATAACAAAAGGGATTTTTTTATTTTGAAGAGTGTGCATAACCTGTTTATTGAGAAATTTGAAAGCATTGTATAATTGTAATTGAAAATCTAGCTTAAATATTTGCACTGCTTAAACGCATTCTCAGACGTTGTGTGTAAAGCAATTAAAAAGGAATGTTTATGGAAGTTATCAAACAAAAACTTCAAAAATTTATTTGTAACATTTTAGCACATCTTAACCGTATAATATAAATTACAAAAATAATTTTACATAAGACTTCACAAACTTATAAACATAATTTCTTTAAAAGTTTAACACATAAGTGTTATTAAAGATTTAACAAGCGGTTGTGATGGTTATCTGCTTATTACTACATCTACTGCTATATTAATTGATTCCAGAATAATCATAACTCATGCTAAATACATCTTAACAGGTTAGCATTATTAATTTTATAAATACATGCTTTCTATATAAGATTGTCATGATTTGTGAAATTACGTTAAACGCGGGATTTCCAATTAAAATTTTTTTATATTAATTAACAGATGAACTATATCATATAGTGTTCGGTCAACATTTTATAGCAATTCAATGACCCAAAATGAAATGATTGTCATAGAATATTTTAAAGTCCACAAATGCAAACTTGAATAACTCAAAAAGCGTTTTTCATACAACAAACACGTTTTTCCATGTACTGTAATCTATTACGTTGCTACCAATTTGACTTAAATACTCGGTTTTCCATATACTATTTCAACTTCTCTAGAATAAAAACATATTATTAATCTCAATAGAAACAACATTTGTTTTGTACAAATTGTACCTTGCATCAATTTTTAAATCAACACATTTAGCAAACTTTGTCCATCCTAATGTTTTGTGAATGCTTGTATTTCGCTTTACTTTTGGACAAAAAATTGTATGCAAAACATGCAGTATTACATTATACTTTATTGCAACAGAAACGACAACCGTCAATTTGTGTAATAAAGATTCATGATAAGCTATAAACAGCGAGTTTAAACCTAAAAGTTTTTTTACGAATTTTTCAACAGTACATTGAAGTGCTTACATGACTTTTTAACTGCATGAAAATATAAATTACACTTTTATATTGAGTACTCAAATGGCAACTCCTAATACGTGAATATACTGCAATGGCGTTTACTTTTCTTTAGTTACACAGAAAAAGCTTTAAGTAATAGTATTAGTCCAGTAGTTATTTACTGCTTTAGAAGAGTGCAAGCAAATGTAGACAGAAGTTTTTGTTGACGCGAGGATATGGCAATTATAAAATATCCTAACCCATTGAATATTATAAAAGTGACTTGTTTCTAAATTTAAAAAAGGCATGGCATTAAAATAAGCATTATCCTTCTCCACCGTTTTTTTGTTTTGTGTACTTGTAGTTAATATTTTAGTATAATTGCTTGTACTAAACGGCAAACCAATTGCAATCAATACAAACGAACTAAGATAAGTAGTTGTATTTCACTAATTCACCAAAAAAGCTTTGGTTGAAAAATATGGGTTAAAGAAGTGTGCAATATTTTAAGTTCATTACATAACCACATTGTATGCAATGACCTTATACTAAAATAAGCGGGGTACATTATGTATGTACTTTTTATATAATTATTGTTTATTCCAGTGGGAAAAAACATGTTTTGGCGTCGATTCATCGTTATTCGGTTTTTTAGTTAGTGCGTAATAAACATGATGCAGTGGGTTCTTAAGCAAACTTGTTTAGGGTATGGTAAACAATTCGACCTGTAGCAGAAAGCAAAGCCTAGTAACGTTAAGGAAATATTTAGTTGGGAATATTTTGGGGT
Source organism: Entomobrya proxima (assembly GCA_029691765.1). Taxonomy (NCBI): domain Eukaryota; kingdom Metazoa; phylum Arthropoda; class Collembola; order Entomobryomorpha; family Entomobryidae; genus Entomobrya; species Entomobrya proxima. The sequence continues at coordinate 57,036,607 of CM056169.1, forward strand.
ACTTACAAAGTCTTCAACTCGCAGTTTGTTTTATTATTATATCAAATTATGCAAATCATGATTCTGAAAATCTGGTATAAATCAGTCAGAACACGGCAAGCGTCATGCATAGCTATATCATATTCTTTGAACTAAAGGTGATACGGTAATAAACTAGTAAGTTTGGAAGCCAATTGAACCTCAATTATTGCCTGCTTTTGATGAAACAAAATTTCATAGAAAGCCTAAATTTCCAACTAGTTGCTACACCGGCATGCAAAAATATATTTTGAAAGTAAACAATTCTTGTTCACATAGTCTGATGGATGCACGGGACCGTAAGGACTGGAAAAAGAACTATTTCCACTTTAAAGTCTAGTTGCATGTTATTAGCGAATAGTGGATGGAGACGAATCTCACCATAAAACAGCTAGCATAGGGTTCCTAACTTTAAGGATTTCTTTTGTTTTTCAAGGGTTACTAAGTAACCGTCACTTTGTGTCGTTTGGGCTACATTTCCAAACAACTGTACTAGGTAATACATTTGGTTCTTTAACAACCAAGAATACGTTTTACAATGTAAACATTGAAATAAATTTAAACCAAGTAAACATTCGAGTGACGCTGTACACTGACATTAACATACTTCTTCTGAACTGCACACAATTTTGTGCCAAAAGTGCTGCTTCTTCTGACGCACAAATGTCTTTTTTGAACATTTACTCTTATGGTACTAACGACTTTCTATCATTTAAAAAATACCAACCGGCATCAGAGTTTCACATTTTTCACCTCAAATATGTTTGGATTTACTATTTCTCAAATTTGACATACATTTCTAGTTACGGTTTTCTCTTAAATTCCTTTAGCAAATAGAAACAAAAAACAAAGACTGCGGGTTGTCATAGTATACAATAGAAATGCCAACCAATATAACCTAGGCTTTAGAGAGTAACAACGCTTATTATTAGGCCTAGTGAGCTTTGAAACTTTTTGAATTCAAGAAACTAAGCCCCAAAAATTAACTTTTTTGCAATGCCTATTTCATCAAATCCTTCTAGTTGACCCCTCCTATGTACCCGTTTGTACCAGGCAAGGCATGTTTACTAGTACATTCATAATACAAATTTTTTGTTTGATTCCCCTCCGAGAGTTTTTGGATGAAACAATCACGTAATTCCAGTTTCCTCCACTATTGCGTAAGTAATCTGAAAAATAGAAAATGAAAATTGTGTGTCTTTTATAACCGGATAAATGCTGTAGACTTAAAACTGTTTGGCTTACCCAAGATCAAAAAATTAAGTCATGCTGACGGATGCATTGTATCTAAGTTTGCATCTAACATAACAATGCCAATAGTGCTTACCCATCTGCAGAAAAAATATATATTAATATTAATAGTTTTGTGTGTGACACTTTTTAATGTTAGGTCGGATACCAAAACTTTAATTTATTGTAAGTCTGGTAGAAACAATACCTGACTTTTTTTGGAGTGGGTGATGTTTACCAATCCAAATTTATGCCTATCTTCGTTTCAATATAACCAGCAATCCGGACAAGCTTTCAAATAAGTACAATTCAGAGACATAAGCACCAGAAACTTTCCACAAGAAATAATTATAACAGTAATGAGGTAACTAAAATTTTTAAAAAATACTTTTTGGTAAGTTTGTGTATAATGCTAGAAATTTATCAAAAACTGCTTCTCCTACATATTTTGCCACTGCTAACTTTTTCATCTTTTCAGTTTCACTTCTTCCAACCGACTAAATGCTTGAACCCGTACAAAAAACAAAAAGGATATTCTAGGACCTGTGGACTGCACAAGTCAAAACGATTATATAATCAAAACCTGTTTCATTGCAAATTACATTTTTTCCCTATTCATTTTGATATGTACGGCATCTGGGAAATAGGAAAAGCACAAAACATTTTGACATAGGTATGTTTACGTACAACTACTGAAGCTCTGTCTACCAATATCTTTTTGCTTTTTCGTTTTGCACCAAAAAAAGAAAAAAAACATCAAAGAATATCTTACATCGTTTTATTTTTACAAGTATGAATTCATGCAAGAGCACCAGGTTGTGTTTTGCAGCTTCAACTTTGCTGGATTTTGTTGTAAGTTGAATGTCTTGCTTGCCGTCTGCTCTCAACGCTGTGCGTGTGTGTTAGCTTTGTTATGCCAACCCTGGGCATTTGGTTGTTTGGTATCAATCTTCACACTCATCCCATAACATTGCAATTTATTTTCAATATTATATTCCTAAGCAGATTATCTGGAACAGCTGCATTAATTTATCTGATTTCTAAGCAGTTTGTGTAGAAAGATTTGAAAATCAATTACTATCTTAATTACGCTACTTGAAACATTCAATTACTTTGTATTTTCTTACAGCTAAAAAACTACTATGGCTATAATTTAAACAACGTCCGGGTTTTTGGCATGGTCAATTAAAATAGAAAACTTGCAATTCCGTGAAAGTCCTCCAATTTTACGCTAGCAGCTTTTGTATTAAAAACACATAACAGCAATCAGCAAAAACGTATTTTTTCAACATTTTCAAGCTTTCTCCACTGCTAACATTTTCGACTTTTCACCTTGAACTCCCTTGAGTGACTGAGGCTATGCGCGCAAGAAAAATAAAAAGAATGTGGATTCGGGCAATCTTCGCGTCGACCAAATCATTGAGCTTATTGGAGCAGAACCGGTTTCCTATGTTAGCATAACAATCGCCTTTCCTCGTGTTGTTTCATCACACTCTATTTAATAGGTATCAGAGAGCAGAAATAATATAATATAAAGCAGGAACTTTTTGATAGATGCCCAACATGCTCTGCACCTTTCCCTACCTAAACAATTTCGTAACACCTGGACATAAAACCGGTATTATGTAAGCAATCTGTCAAGTATTATTATTATAATAGGTATAGTAGCAATTTCAAGAGCAAGATCAATTTTTATTATTGTGGCAACTGAAGTTTTTGACTGAGAAGAAAACCTCCCTTGCCATCTGCTATCAGTATTTTGCCTTTGTGATGACTTTCATCTATTCATAGTGTTTTGGCCTTCTGTATCTATCCTGTAGATTGTGCGGTGGAGTTGATGTTTTGGTTTGAAGGATAAAAGTGCATGCAAATACTTTGTGTAGTAGATGAGGCATCCGGATAAACTTTTTTTATGTTCAGTATAGGTATATTTTTATAACCTTATCAAAGATGACCATGAGTTTTGCTAGGGGAAAAATAAAAATACAACTGCCAATGTTGCTGCTATTGCAATAAAAGTGAAGAGATGAGCAATATATCGAAAAACTAATTTAAAACCAACATGATTTTGGGTTGGAAAGTCGGGCTGCTTCTCAAAGTTTTTACAGGAATTCAGTGCTGGTCATCATATCATTTAAATATTACAATGGTTTCGGGTTATCTTGATGTATAAGATAAAAAATTATTAAGATTATTGTTATGTAACCGTCCCTGTCAGAAATCTTACCTGTTTACTATTTCAGGACAAAACAAGGTCAAATATCAGAAATTGATCTGGTCTTGTGGATGGGCATTTCTATAATGCTAGGAGTTTCTCTACGTTGCCAAAGCCAGAGGAAAACCATTTGAGTTTCTCGACGTGATGAGAAAATTTACTGAACTTAATATTTTCGATGGTGGTTGAAAACTTTTTTTATGATCCGCACATCCAATGCAGGCAGAGATTATTGGATGAAAAGCGTAATATGATGCACACCAATGTGTGGCAGCACACGCAATAATAAGCAATTTCAATCGAAATATCTAATGATAGATTAAATCGTTCAAATTAATTATGATGCATAAAAATTAATTTGTTTATATTGCTGAATGTACGCAAAAAATACAACTCTGCGAATGGTGTTAGGAAAATGATTCATGACTCAGAAAGGCCTATATGGTACAAAATAAGCGTTTCATTAAAACAGGTTCTGTTTATTAGGAAGATTTTAAAAAATTATCATTTCGTTCATATTTTTCCCACCATTACTTAAAATGATCCTGTTAAAAACTTGAATGCGATACACTTCACTTTGTTGACCAGCAAAGCTCACTTCGTACGCGTTCTGGTTTTATTGCATTGAAACCATTATTCTTTCAGTATGTCCTACGGAGAAAGATAAAATCCAAGGTCGTCCAGATTTTTTGGGTTTTCTCTAGAGCATGCATGTATAGAGAAACGTCCGCTTACCTGCCGTCGTGACTAATGGTCTACATGATGTTTTGTTTCATCATTTTCTGGTGTAACAATTACAAACAACACAGAATATAAACTTTTGTAAATTGAAATTTTTATCTTTATTTATTCCATACTCATTTTGGTACACTGTGTATTTGAAATACATGTAAAACTTATATACAAATCGCAAAAACCAAAACTAATATCATGCTTGGTTAATTTTTTTTCAGTTGTTTTTTTCCATCAACAAAACAGCTGCAACTTTAATTATATCAAGCCAAGCTTACAACTGCGGATAATTTTTATTTAAACTATTTGTCTGTAAATTTTTTGTGTTTACGTATTGCTATATACTTGAATTTAGACATTTTATTTGGTTACCATATATTTGTTTCCATAAATTGTTTGCAAAACTTTGTAATAGAACTTGCTTATCAAATATTTTTGTAAACCTGTCGATTTCATAAGAATTACCAAAGGTCTGGCGCAGAAAACCTAGCGTAATAGCATAATTAATGATTGGTCATATAACCACTAGTATGCTCTTTTTATCATACTAAAATTTGTAACTCCTTTTCTATCTTTTATGTCAGATTTCTACAAAATGAAAGGCTACGTGGAGATTTCTGGAAATGGCATGAGAATTAGGTAAATACTTGTAATACCTGGTGCCAGTAAATCAATAAATTGTTGTTGTTAGCACAAATTAGAATAGTGGCTTCAAACGTACAGCCAACAATATTTTGAATTTGTTTTTTTGTGCATACTATAATTTTTATGGACAGCAAATGGGTAACAATTGTCAATTGCAATGTCTTAATGTCATCGAGCGGCAGTTAAGTAAGCCTTTTTTTGGTGCATTTTGTTGTTTTATTTTATGTGTAATAAAACAGTCACTGAATTGGTTTTGTGTAAAAATTCCTAAGGCCGTCGGCACTATTTCATTTTGGTAGCTTACGCATTTTTCTATTTAATTCGCCGTGTATGTATCCAAGTCTTGAGTTTGACCGAACGCTTAAAACAGTTAATATAGTTCACTTAATTGAGAACAATTTCATTAACATCAGCCTTGAGCCATCAAGGCATTTGAAATAAATACTCATATATATACATAATTGTCTTTGCAGGAATAGTAGGTTCAATAATAGGTAATTTCTTACTAAAACGTTTTAATGATACACTTTTGTTCTTCAGGTTCTTTTCGTTCTGCTCCATTTATCTAATAGCATTCCAAACATAATTGTTTTGTGTTTTAAATTGATTGCAGAACGTCGCGCAATGTGCTGATCGTTGAATGTTTCCTAACCGGCATTCTACTTTGAATCCCAGCCTTTAATAAATAGTTTCAAGACACTGAATCTAATCAATGTGCGCATGGTTCAGAATTCACTACAATTTGCTGAACTTTATGCGAGCATAAGATTTAATGCATTAGTGGATACGTTATGCAAATGCTACTCGTTATTATAGAACCGTAGGTGTAGAACAATTTAAACTCGTATTTAGTTGGATAAAATTTTAAAAATTCGCAGTCAATTGTGTTCCACATACTTACTAATAGTATTACGTTCAAGCCGATTACAAAGGCATCCTCCTAAGTGCTCTCAAACATTACATGCTGGTTAAAATTTCATACAAAAACCGAATGTCATTTACCTTACAATCTGTTAAAAATACATGATTAACCTCGAACATACACTAACGGTTTCAAAACTAGCATGCATTGCAGACTTGTTAAACTACTTGGCAAGTAGTACTGGCACCCAAAAACAGAAATATTTCTAAACAATCAACATGTGCCTATTCGTACATGAACAAAAGAACACGAAAAGAATCCCAAGCATAAATGCACACAAATTTTACCTCCTGTTAAAACATTCAGGATTTGTCAACAATATTAGGATAAATTTAATATAGCCTTATGCTCCAAAAACGCATAATTCTCCGCAGCGTTTCACTCTCTACAGCTTTCTGTATAGTTTGAGTAATGAAACAACTCTCTGTTTCCTACAAGGAACGTTCAAGCGATTTTCAGTTGGTACCTTGTTCTTTATAAACGTACATTCAAGAATTTTTGTAATGCAATGTTTTTATTGTTTATTATTAACTGCCTCTTCCTTCTAGCATAATTCAAAAATATAAAACTTGAATATAAGCAAAACCCCCATATGATTGTATACTATTGACAAAGATGTAGTTTTACTTTAAACTACAATTTTCGCGCCGAGATGATTTAAACTTGAAAATATTTATAGTAAAAAACGTGATTCGTTTACTTCTATCTAGGCTTAGATATAAAATGTACCGACAATCAGAATACCATGCTGTTTACCAATATAATACAAATTTCACTGTTTTATTCGAAACAGAAACGTGCCTAAAAACGAAGGCATAAAACTTTTTATAAACAGCATATACACCATGTTGACCCTAAGCACATAATCTTAAAGCTGAACATAAAAGACCAACGGATAGGTAATGTGCTCTACTAAAATTTATAGACCAGACAGACCGAAGAGTCGGGTGATGCTGCATGAAGTCAAACCCATTATTTAACTTTCTGCACAAAGTTTTTCAACATGCCTATCTATCAATAAAACCACGCTATATTTTAAATTCTTCGTTACTTAAACTTTTACCTTGTATACGAGTCTTGCGTTTATTCAAAACTTGAGCACGTTGCGGTATAACAAATATGATTGTATTATTTAGATTTACATTTAACATTTCTGAGCTATCTACAACAACATGTACCTTGCTAGAGCATATAGATACAACCCGTATAAATATATACTTGAGCGTTTTTCTGCGAAATAATTTTAATTTTTTAAATAGCAGAAATTATAATGTCCAAAAGCGATGAAAATTTTCGGTATTAGAGTACCAAATTACCCACGATTTGAATGCCTATTTAGGTCCGTGGTATTTATCAGTACCTCTGACTGACACCTGCGCTGAGCTAAAAGTGAAGATAAAGTGCTCATGACAATAATTTTTTAAAAAACATGTTTTTTCATAAATGCTATATAACTGCTTTTTGATCAATTTATAATAAAAAGTAATTAAAAATCTTCTGTGAAGCAGTCAATTAGCGGGAAACCTCGCTAGACGTGTCTTTTCAAATCACCACTAGGCAAATATATGTTTACATTTAATCAGTGGCAGTCAAAACAATGTTTCCAAATTTCATTTGCTAACAATCTATATTGTCATATCCCTATTTACACAGGAGTAACGAAAGTCGTAACCGTTTTTTCCGTTACTTTTTTATTTGAATTAAGTGTTGATATTTAAAAAAAAATAAGGCAATTCCATTGGAACATTGTGCAGCTAAACCCATTCCATAACTTTAAATTTAAGTTATATTAACCATTTTTCTAAAATACGCTTAATATAAAATGTATTAAATTATCTCTATGCCTTTTAATTGACTTGATATTCTTACGGAATACTACACCTACAGAGAAATTTATATTTTTCTCCAAATACAAATATGTCAAAATTTCTTTGATATAAAATTCATGATGTGTATAATTTCCTTTAACTTTATTTATGTTTTGCTTAGAAAGGGCAGGAGCATAATCAAACACCTTGCATCACGTTGAAACCAACGAATCTATATCCTAATACCATATGTATGTCGATCAGGTGCACCACAGAGGAGACCCAATTAGCAATATCTCACGATATTATGTAATTATACAAAACCGTCACCTAGTGTTTAAAGCAAAATACTACTTTGTTTGACACAGTAGGAGATTTACCATCTAAAAATCAAATTGTAAAGGAAACAGTTTACTGTCCTTCACTAGACTTAAAACACACTGAAATCATGACAGCACACTTATATAATTTAGAACACTACGCAAGATTTAAAATATTGACGTAACAATCCAACAACAAGTATCAGTAAATAGTAATACAATATGCTTTTAACGAAACTGCTTTATACAGTGCAAGCAGAAATGCAACTTTGCTTGTATAAGAGTTGCTTATATTCAGTTTCAAAGTTAGCTAAGAAAAAGCTAATCTCTAATGGAAACTGCAGATAAGGCATACTGGGCAACTAATTTTTCTTACGTTAAAATGAGCAGTAAAGATATCAAACAAGAAACTAAGACGGTATTTATTAAGCACGAAAATTGTTACATGGTGATTAAAGCAGTCCCCATTTTTATTCTTGCTACCATATTTTGTATGATGAATGAAACTAGGATCCCGACAGTCTAATAAAACAAAGTATACATATTTAAATCTTCAAATACAGTGGAAAATTGACAAGTTGCAAAGTTTAGTGTGGGACATTTTCATTGGCACTATTTATTTTAGCAATATGTACAAACAATCACAGTTTGTGTGTCGTAAGATTATAAATACTAATTTAGGATACCCAACAACAACATTGTGCTAAGCATAAATAACGTTTTCTTAAATGTTTTTAAATGTAACATTTTTTTCTTTTGATATGAAAAGCAATATGCTGAGTGACCAAAAAGTCAACGCTTTCGCATTTGCAACATAGTGCACTACACACCATTTTAAAACAAGTTTATATACACTGCATTAAAGCCTAGATTTGCTAACAAAAGCCTAGCGCTTTTTGTGCTAGAAAATGCTATTTTACCGTGTTTTGTATTAGTGCAAATTGCTGTAATATTCTTTAACTTTCTACTGGTATTAAACCAAAATTTATGGTATGAGAGTATGAATAAAAACTCTATCCGTCGAGCTAATACAAGGCTTCGACCTTGGCTTCCTAAATAAATTATTAAGTCCCAATGCATTCAAGAAGTACATGCAGCACTTTTTACATATAGTTCTCATACAAGATGTGTCAGTTGTATTTAGTATTTTTTCAATAAATTAAAATACGTAGCCGAATTCCACCTTGAATTCCGGCTACAATGGCCTGGTTGGAACATCGTCACTGAACCAATTATTCCACTCGATTTTTACAATTCGACGAGATTTCGTTGTTGCGGTGTAATGATTCAGTACTCTAATGCGATGTGCTTCCGCTACGCAAGTCAGATGAATCTTTTTGCTTTGCATTGACAATCGTCAGGAAAATGTAATAATTAAACAAAATTCAGTTCCTATGTCTTCCCAAACAGGCGTATTAATCATTTATTTGAAGCTACGTTTTTCTTAATATTTTTGTCCAATGGTTTCTATGTTGTCTCAATACACACTCATGACATTCACAGTGTTGAAGATGTTAAAGTTTGTAGCACAGATATGATTGACGATGACATCAATATATAACAAACACTGGCTGTAAACCAAAATTGTATTGTCATTGTTTGTATCAGCAGTTCCTAAATTGATCAATCGTCAACACAAGCAACATCAAATAGTTTTTGTGACAGATATCCACAAAACGAAAAATAAAAATAAAGCAGTTTTTTAGAGAATCCATGGGCTTTAAGCAAACACTTATAATCACTTTTGAAATCACCAGTTGACGATCTGTGGCGTATAACCTATACCTAAAATAAGTTGCCACATTGATTTTTTACCTAAGTTTTGCAGATCTTTGTTTTAAGAAAATGCTACTTTGTCTGAAACAGTATGATATTGATATTTTAGAACACTTTAATGTAAAGCAGTACCACCACAACAAGAAAAAACACATTTATTTATTTTGGCATAAGCTGTTGTAAGTTTCAGTAAAAATCAACAGCATTTTCAGGTTCGGCGAATCTAAGTTTAACAATTGCCTGGAGCAATTGCTATTTTCAGCTTCGTATTTTAGCCTGGGTATCCCTCAGTTAGTTTTTGATTCTTTTAGAATGATTGCTGTAAAAATCAGCTTTGTGTACACCACCGCACACATTTCTACCTTAAAACATGAATTTTCTGCTGTAGCCAACAAAATTGAATACAAGAGGAAAATGTTAATTACTGGTGAACATATATGTAATGAAAAACGTCATTTCCTCCCAATAGACATTATTATCGGACATACCGCGCAAGATTTTAATAATGGACGAAACAATCTAACAACAAAAAACAGTAAATATTGACAATATACATTTACCGAAACTGCTTTAAAAAGTAAAAGCAGAAATTCAACTTTGTTTGTATATGGATTCTTACATTCCCTTGTAAAGTTAGCAAAGAACCGTTATTCAGTAACGGAAACTAGAGATAATATATATTGTGCAACGACTTTTTCTTACGTTAGAAAGAGCCATGAAAATGTCAAACAAGAAATTTAAACGGGAATTACGAAGTACAAAAATTTTACATTATAGCCAAAAGTTCATTATGAGAAGCACAAAAACTGTAAACTGGTGATTTGAACTGTCGCAGATGTGTAAGTTTCTGATGTCGGACACTTAATTAATTTCGTATGTTATACAGGAGTACCTTAGGACAAAAATTGCATTTTAGAACGTTTAAAAATATTGTTATGTAAATTCGCTTTCTGCATATTTTAATATATCCGTCCTTTAAATTCACAAAATACTAGCTGCAGACAACTTCGACATTATTTACATTACTTGAAAACATTCAATGCTGGGTAAACAGCAACTTTCTTTAAACCAAAATGTTTACACCATATCATATAACCATATATTTCAATGTATGTAATACTCCAAACAATATGATGTTGCAGAAGAACAAATTTTGAATAGGACTAAACGTGGGCTTGCTATTTTATGCAGTATGGTTACTCTTTTTCTTTAAAACGTAAGAATTTCACCCAAGTCTTATATTATTTGTCATCTTTAATTCACACTTGGGCTTTTTTAATCCCCTGACATTGTGCCATCCAGAGCTGACTAATTATCAAATATATTTAAACAACTGTATACCTATGTATATACAAAACCATATTTTCGGTGAGGTTTTAATGCCTAAAATTTGTATCTATAAAAAAAATTCGGTTTTTGAAGTTCACCTACTTTTACTTTCACTTTCTGATTCAACTTGCTAAAGCACCCATTTCACTAAAATGTTACTATTTAAGTATAAAAATCTGTATAATTCAATAAGTCGATATGCATTTCGGAAATAATGTATGAACACTAACTTGTGTTAGTACATGACAGAGCACACTCTTATATGAATGTTAATTAACACCAGATAACTTATCGTTACCGCAATTCGTACTTCAAAAAGGTTTCAATCAGTTCAACCCTAAAGTTTGATCTTCAATCCAAACCGATCAAAAATGTAAGAAGTAACACAGTTGTTCTGTTATACAATGTTTGTAAAGTATACTTTCGGAAATTATCCTTCTTACTTTTTTGCAATTTGCTTTTTTGCTTAGATTGCTACTGAGTACATACAGTTAGTATTTAAGAGCTTATACCGTAATAAACCTGCACTTTTAACCAAAAACTTACTCCTGCTTGTCTTTCTATTGCTTGATTTATTAACATGGTCTTACTGCGATTTTTGCAGTATTCTGCATCATCTGCAGTAAAGTGCACAAAACTTAAAAATGTATTAAGACTAAAGTAAAAAGGCTACATTTTCTCATACTATTTGTAATTAATATAGCAAAATGCTACTAGTTTGTGTAAAGATTTGACTGTATGCTTAAGCATTTATAGGAATACTTTTCTGGAACTATCCAAATAAGCTGGTTTGGAGCCCAATGTTTTAAATTAAAGACGAACTCACTAGGCGGATGGACGGACGGGAGAACGGACAACCATATTTTATATAACTGTCATAAGCGAACTAATAAAAATAGAACTAACTTCAGTAGACTAACACTGCAACATGAAACTTTTGCTCAAAACCTATGTAAAAAAAATGCAGCATTGACTTTACAAGCATAAACAAAGGACCTTATTCAAGTACTCACTACGCTGGGCCCCTGCCTTAACTTTTCAACTACAAGCAGAATGGTTACAATTTATAGCTCATTCGAAAGAGCAACTCAAGTACTAATATGCCATAGTTCAGTTATGTCCCGAATCTCTTGCGCATGGTTCGATTTTTGCAAAAGTATTTTGCAAAAAGCCTATTCAATAGACATTACCATGCTATATAAAAACCTAGTATCTTCGTAACAAGTAGAATGGTTACAAATAATAGCTCATTCAAAAGAGCAACTCAAGCACTATTACGCTACCGTCCAGTTGTGTCCGGATTTGCTTGCGCATGGTCCGATTTTTGCAAAAATATTTTGCAAAAATCCACTTCACCAGACATTTCTATGCGACATGAAAACCTCATAGTCTTGCAAAAATCGGACCATGCGCAATCAATATGGGACACACCTGTTGTGTGGCCTAATAGTGCTTGAGTTGGTCTTTCAAATGAGCTATTATTTGTAAGCATTCTACTTGTTGTTACGAAGATGCTAGGTTTTATATAGTATGGTAATGTCTATTGTAGTGGATGCTGGCAAAATATTTTTGCAAAAATCGGACCATGCGCAAGTGAATCGGGACATAACTGAACTGTGGCATATTAGTACTTGAGTTGCTCTTTCGAATGAGCTATAAATTGTAACCATTCTGCTTGTAGTTGAAAAGTTAAGCAGGGGCCCAGTGCAGTGAGAACTTGAATACGGCCCTTTACCATACGCAACGAAACTTTTGTGTTAACCACACCAAGCTGCGTGAGTTCGTCACAATACGTAGCATTGTTGCATCTGTTGAAACTATAGAAACAATATACTTTGGAAATAAAAACTGGAAGATGTTCACTAGATCTTTCACATACAACCCACACAAAATTTAGTTTTAAATCAAATCACAATTTGATTGCAGATCGAATTGAACTTTCTCAGACACGTTGCATTATTGTAGTACAAAAGGATGAATGGAATATGCTACTACTTTATAAGTCTATACAAATATTTCCTTCATTTTAACAAATATTGTAATATTTTTCTGTTACAAATTTTGCTTTAAGCCACCGGATGACAATTATTTAGAAAGATGAATCCGGTTTTAACCTGCCAGGTAAAACCCTTAGAATTACAGAATATATAACGTGTTGGGTGGAATATTCTAACTATGTTGATGAATCAAATTTCAAATTTTCATTTTGCTCTAAATGATTTTAAAGGATGAATAATTTTTTTCTGGTTTTAATGAGCAGGTTTCCTCCTGAATCCAGGGAATGTTTGCATGATTCAAAATATTTACTAAGCAGGAAGCTTCTTTATGTCTTAAAAAGTGGTGCTGTATCGAAAAATGACGATCTCTCGGACCAAATTTTTGGAGAATACGATTCTAAAAAAAATCTGCTCTGGTCAGTTGATAATGACGTATTTGGAATCCCAATGATCTTTTTATATGTCTGGATATTTGACACTAGAACTACGATACCGACATCATATTCTGGAATGATAAATTTACAGGTATTCCCTTTAATTTTTAAGGACCATGTCAATAGTACGATGGCAAAATTTAGATGCAAAAATACTCTCTTGTTAAATGATTGTATGTATTAAAAATATTATGGTCTGAGCAACATTTACATCATGTTGCACTTATGAGCAAGTTGGATTTTACATCACATAAGGTGAGCACCAAAGACAACGTACCAAATCATAAATTGATCCTAAATAAGATTTCCAGATAAATGATAAATTAAGCCTGCGTTTTTACTGCATATGGTTATATATGAGAAAATTCTAGCTTTCACGTATCAAGAGCTTTTCACATGTCAATTGATATTTCAAGGCTTTACACCTTTATTCTAACATGCTTATAGTTACTTGCAAAAACAACGAAGCAATATTAAAGTCAATACAAAAGCCATCTGAGGAATCAACTGAAGTAAATATGCCTTGAATGAGTAATTACTTCTAACTTCCACTTTACTAAACAATTTTTACAAGAACGGAGGGTTACGACACAAATTTGTTTTGATGAGCTAATTAAGCGACTTTGCATACATTATAGAATGATTTTGGAAAGCCAAAATAAAGTTTAAAATATTGTTGTAGCGGCATTCAAAAAACTCCAGATCCAGCAAAATTACAAAAAACAACGTTCTCACAGAAACTATACAATTAGTAGAGTGAGATGTTACACTTTTTGTTGGTAGACTCTATTCTAAAACCTGCTGGTCAATTGCAGGAATTACATAAGACAACATGACACGGGAGTCAAACTGCGAATGCTTTTGTTTTGTATCCGCAAGTCGGGTGGCTCTTTAAAAGAACTTCTTTTCGCCTTTGCATGAACAATGGTCAGAATAATGAAATACTTAAACAAGATTTTCCTCCTATGCCTTCCTTAATATGCGTTTTAATAGTTTTCTTGGAGCTAATTTTTTAATATGTTATTTGTCGAATGGACTCCATGTTATTCCAATACATTCTGATGACATGCACCGTGCTCAAAACCGCGTTTTGCACGCCAATGGATTTATTGGCAAAATAGCGAATGGTTAAGAATGCCACAAGAGTAAGCAAAATGTATGGTTCTGATGATATTCCTCCCGAACCTGAGGAACACTTACTTCACTTATAAGCAGTGTTCATTTGATTACAAAAACGTAACCTTTTGTTAAAACCCAGTAAGTGCTTTTTCTTCAGAGACTGTCCCGGGACACAAAATTTTGCAGAATGGAATTGAGATCGCACCTGAAAACAATGACAACTTGTGCAGATGATCCATGTCTCTCCTTTAAATATTTTTTCTTATTAATTACTACTGAGTAAATACAGTTAGCACTCAGAAGCATTCAATGTTATAAACTAGCAACTCGTATACCCAAAACCTGAGTCCTGCTTTTGTCCAATGCAAATCTATCCACTTGATTAACCTACTGCGTTTTTTGTAGTTTCTTCAGTCATGTGCAGCTACTTGTAATACATGCCTAATATAAAACTGAAAAATAGTTGACACTGAAGCAACAAATGGTACATTTTTTCTTACTATCAAGCAAACTACTACAAGCTTATGTAAGTACTTCACTGTATGCTCAAACATTTACAAGAATACTTAAGCCTGAAAATTTTGCTGAGACGTGTTTGAAAATTACAGTGCTCACTACTATCAAAAAAGGTCTAAATTTTCTAGATAATATTTGTTAAAGTTTTTTGCAAACTATTATACATGTGAAAGATTTGCATAAAACTATCTTATTTTCAAAATCGCAAAAGCAAAACAACTTGACAGAATATAGAACTCAATTCAAGAGCGGCAAAATGTGTAGATGTTTTTAGTACAAGTCAAGATAATACATAAGCACATTTTATAACACTACGATACTAGATAGTGTCTAGTATCGTATCTAGTAGATACAGGAATGACTTATTGGACCAAAGTACGATTGAGTACAAAAACAATAGCTAACCTTGGTTCATGTTGATATGGTAATTTGATTGACTTTTTCATAAATCAGCTGCATCAAATAACGTGTTATTATACCGCTATATTAATGAAGGTAAATACTAAGATTATTTTAACACCTCGTATTAGAGCAATTTTTGACATTTAGGTAAGCACTTCTTTCGCCATGTTTTAATTCCTGGTTTATTGGCGTAAATAAACATTTGAAATATTAGGTGGCAAAATTGAAATTGAACAAATCACTGCCTTTAAACGTTTTAACAGTCAAATAAATATATTGCTTGTTGCTTCAGCATGCGCGTATTCATTTTCATACTGTTTTTTAAATATAACATTTTGTAAAAGTATACTTTCCTTTCTAAATTCTATTCATTTTTTACCTTTCATCCTCTCTACGCCAGAAGGTATCATTGTTATTCCTATTCCAAATTTGCTAGTTGTAACCATTTTATATCAAAATGTTGCTATCAGGAAATTGATTAAAGAAGTCAATAATAAAGTCATCATTATGCGAACATGTATTTCTTACAAGCAACCTTTACAGAGTTAAACCTATCCCTGAGTTTACTGTAGGCAATAAGCATAGCTTTTAAAAAACGTATTCTCACCAACTTAAGAACGAGTGTGCTTAATAGGTCAAAAACTGGGTTTTGTTGCGTATAATTACCCTACTTCTTGTGACCTTGTTTGCTTCAAAATTTACTATATTGCTTACTGATATTAAAAAATGCAAAATGAAATTTGTTTAGATTGTTGACAGATTAAAGCACGATACATTTACATTGAAACATTTAAAACTAATAAAATTTTAAAAAAGCAACAACAATTTACATTCAACAATATTTCAATAGTGCATCAGGATATAAGTAATTTCAAAAAGTGGCTCATGTGCAACTACGCTATATTTTATAACGCAACGCCTCAAAAAGTTATCTTATATTTTCAGTATAGGTTGAAATACGCAAAAACCCTGTTTTACAAATAAGAAAGCTCTAAAAATTTTACGGCATGGAATTTAATCTAGGATTTTTTTACAGCGCAATTGTGACACATCAAATTAAAAATGTAAAAGCTTCCAGATACATGGAAAAAAATTCTCGAATAGAAAAGTCGGAAATTCAATTGCCCAATAAATTAGAAATTTTTCAGTCAGGGCATTTTAACATTTGTCTAGTGCGGACAACTACGCTGGCTTTTCGGCACGTTTTGAGCCCATTTGCTTGGCTGAGGGCCAAATATTCGTTGCTGGTTTAGAGCCCAAATATCCCGGTTTGTAGTTCAAAGATAGGAATAAAACTTTAAGCCACTAGATACTGGACGGACACATAACGACATTGTAAACAGCTCTGCTTAGCGAGCTAATAAAAAATGAACTGCACTTTACTGGACTAACAATTTTTCTCAAACCTTATATTCTATTCATTAATATCAGTATTGACTCAACAAGCGTAAACAAATTCTTTAATTGCAGCAATACTATTGCAAAAACTACGCCAAGCCGTGTGATTTTGTTTAAGTGACATAGCTATTTTTCATCTATTGAAACTTTAGGAGCTATTTACTTTAAAAATACAAAATGTAAGACTCCAACTTGATTGAAATTGTCCAATGTAATCTTAGAAAACATAAGTTCGCCCCAAATCACAATTTGCTTGGTGGTCAAATTGAACACACTCATATGCATCGGTAATTGGCAAAGTTTATATTTAGATTTGATTATATTTACCAACTTTACATTATTAGGTAAATGTTTAACTACCAAAGAAACTATTTATACTCGACGTAATGGCCATTTGAATTTAAATTTAATACCTGCAAAGCTGTGAAACTTGTGATACAATACTTGAGCTTTTCTTGTTTGCACTATAGCAACAAATAGCAAAACAAAGCAATTGCAGCAGACGTTTGCAATAGAAAATTAGCTTTCTGTGCCATTTTAATATAAAAAGAAACTAAAAAGAATGGTTACCAAAGCAAAAAATGTGTAACATTTAAAAATTGTTTTGTCATTTGAAACTTTTGTCGTGTATTTTTGCGTCTTAGACATATGTCATGTTTCTTAGGAATATCATATTGTTTTAGGTATTTTAATATAATAAATTATTTGAAATATGTTGCATGGAGGTGGCTGGTTTTTATATTTGCGTGATCGGAAGTAAGGGTTTTTGGAGTTTGGGTTTAACGGTTCCAAATAGCTGGAGTATTTCTTTAAGTAGCTAACCTTCTCATAAAACACCACTTTTTAAATGTCGTGGAAGCCTATCAGAGGAATTGCCCATGTTGGCAACAATAGTCTTTCTTCTGTGAATTCTTATGAACTATTAGACTAGTAATACATAAAAGTTTTCTTAGCTTTTTAATAAATGTTGACTTTGTACGCAGTTGTGTCCAAGCCACAGTGACAAAATTCTGATAGTATTTCCTGGTCCTTTTTGCAGTACACAGTCTCTTCGTCGATGTCTGGTCCACTATCCATATGCAATTAAAACAATTAGCTCAAATTACGTATTTTAGCAGTGATGTGGCAATGTACTTATATATTTTGAAAAGTTAAGTTCACACATTTAAAATGCTACGATTTTCCTTACCAAAAATGGATAGACGAACCATCCGTCGGCAAGCGGTAGGAAAGACGCAAAATTATATGTTGGCTGAAAGCCATAAGCAAAAATAGACACACAGTGGACATTTCCAAACAGAAATTCGGATTCCGATTTTAGGTACATGACGCGTTTCCGCTTTTTAACGTTAGTTTCTGTTTAAAAGTGGCACTAGAATAAAACAAATCAAAAACAACATTTTAAAAATTAGAAACACCTTAAGCCAAAGCATAATATTTTTAAAAACTAATTACCTATTATGGTTTGCTCACTTTCTTCATTTTGCAATCTTGAAAGTTTGAAGAAGGAATTTGTTCAGCATTATTAACTTGTTTATTAAAATTCAGGTATTAATTTTCTAGAATGAAAAAAATATTGATAAAACAATATTTTTTTTCAGTTCGAATACAATTTATAACCAAAATGACAATTTTGTCTACCAAGTTGTAACGGCAGTTGAAATATTGATTCCCGTTTTGGACAAGAATTCACAAAAAAAACACATTACAAACAATTTAGTTTTGAGAATTGCAATTTGCGTCAAGTTGATTCCTATTTCAGCAACACGATATTAGTTTTCATCTGTCTCTCGTCACTGTTTCACTCAAACTGGTACTAATATTCAGAGGAAGCAGCATACTTGGCTTTTTATCTGTTGCCAACTCAGAAATAGAGGGTGATGATGGGAAAGAAAAGCTGGTTTCCTGGGGAAATCTGCTGATGACTATCTATTGCTGTCTTGAAAGATCTGCAGCGGTTGCTGCTGCTAAGAACGTAAAAATTTATGCAGAGTATTGTGTTTTGCGGGGGTGTGAATGCACTGACTTTGTGACTATTACGTCAAGATTGAGTTTTTATTGCTTTATATGAAAAATAAAATTGCTTTTAACAAAATTAATTTTTCTCTTCATCAGCAAGCTAGTGAGAAGCTGGTCATATTGAAAATATTTGTTTGTCTCTCACGGTACGACGCAATAATGTTGTCTAGCGTGGGAATATTCTGTGTCAAGTTTCTGCAGAGCTTCAGCTTCAGATTATGCACGAAAAGCTTTGATTCACAAATTAAGCTTATATTTATTGCAATCTTTTTTAATAAAGTTGAAATATGTGTAAATGCTTATGATGCTTCAAAACGACAAGTACAAAAAATGGAATGTAGCTATGGCCAGGTAGTGAAAAAATCCGGTTTACTAATTCACGTAAAGCTTATTGGCGGATGAAAAACAACTGCAAGTCATAACTATGCTACAGAAATACGTAACGCGAGCTCATGTTGAAAGATTCTTTTTTGCTACAAAATTTTGATGCATTATCAATTGCGTTAATTTAGGTAGGGTATAAAAATGCTTTTAATATTTTCTCAATTTAATTTTTATCAATATCAAATCACTGTATATTTTTTAACTTTTCTACCAAAAACGCTTTTAGTTGTCAGTGTTTTTAATGGAATGAAACTCGTCAGCATCCGTTTATACTGCCAAATATCGTTTTCCATTACATAAAAAGAAAAGAAGAATTGTGCATGAAGGAGCAAATGAAAACGAGTGCACAGGTTTTCTTCTGTTGCCCAGCCGGTGATGCGGTTGTTAACAAAAACCGGTTTATGAAAAAATACAACTTCAGTACCTTTTGGATGTTCAAGTGTTCCAGATGGGTCAATGTGTAAGATGTAACAAGATGGTAATTACAGTGTTTTTGCAAGTGCAGCCGGTGGAATTTTTATACTCCATTATATAGGAACGGGCCCACAACGAATGCAACATGCATAAGTACATTATGCAACCAATATAAAGAAAACGGTAAAACTGGGTGCCAAGACAAGCAATTATTTATTTTATTTGCAATTTTATATACAATTAAACATCCATGCTAAACCATTAAAAATGCTAGCTCCTTAAAATAATCTGAACATAAAGTTGTTTGCTAGAAAATTTTGGTAGGAAGAATAAGTAAATATGGATATGAAAACTTTTAAATATGGAACTGCAATAAATTGCTGCCTGCTATTTATAGCCTATTCAGACTGGTAATAATATACAGTTTACAAAGAGACAGATGCACAAACATCCGTAATAGGTACAATGTTAAGACAATGAGCTGGTAATGAAATATAACCGTTACCAGCATCTCATTTACCATCATTAAACCATGCATTACTTTACAAGTACCTATTTTCTTTTATACATTTTATATTTTTTATACACAAAACACAAAAAATTGTTGCATCAGTTTTTTCATCGACCGCTTTTGGATTTCAGAAAGTTTTCGTATTCAGCTCGCGTATTTTCACTACACAGAGTCGCAACTCTTTCCACTTTAGGAAAAAGTTCCCACACATTTGATTCCAATAGACGATCATGCGTAAAATAACCCACGTATTGTAAAATCTGTCTATTTTTAACTTCCTTGCCTTTAATTGCTTTTTTATAACTTGCCTGAACATCCAAATATACCAAAGAATTTTTCATTGGCAGACAAAAATCCAAAGCCGCAAAATCTGTCAATTGTAATTTCAAAACTTTCAAAACTGGCAAATTCAAACTTAATGCTAAACTATCCTCTACAATCTTTTCCTTATCTGCTTGATTTTGTGCTTGTGGCAAATTGAGTACCAATTCTGTCAGAGTGCCAAACTTCCTTTCCAACAAGCCAAAAACTTTTTCCCAAGAAATAAACTCACAGTTTGTGGAGATAGACGTTCCTAGACACAATTTTGTCAACGGCCACTTTACTTTTTCGTCCATCAATCTATCAAATACGCTGCTTGAATATAATGGCATTGAAAATTGTTGCAAATTTTGAAGCTCAGAATTACAAACTTTTTCAAAATACGCTTCTTGAAATTTATCTTCCAAGTCAAGTCTCTGAACATTTTTGCAGCTTTTTAAAACCTCTTTGTAAATTACGGCTGGCATCCTACGCATATTGAAAATTTTAATCTTAGCTAATATTGGCATGGGCAGTTCAGTAACTGTATTTTGAAACTGCTTTAAATAATCTTCACTTCTCTCAGCTTGCTCACGCGTGTCGCCAGTAATTAACAGAGCTTCTAAATTCGGCATTAACTCTAACAATTCTCTAATTTTTCTGTATATTTCAATTTCAAGGTTTGAAAATTTTTCAAGAAAAAATGTAAAGAAGCGTACATGATGCCCATATTTTGCCAATAATATTTGCACCCCATTTAATATCTCACTACCTTGTTCACTCACAACACAAATTGCTCCGCCAATAAATGGACTTCTATTATTTGCCTGATTTTCATGCGTGGCTTCAAAATGTTGCAAAAACTTTTGTGCTGGCTTATCAGGTCCAAACCAAGTCATAAACGACTTTCTTGGTTCTATAACCAACTCACTATAATCAAACCATTCTTCGTTTATCAAATTTAAATCGACTTCCGGTGGTAGAAAATGGTGATTAATATTTTGATGATAGTTGTCAATGGCTTGGCACCATTTTTTGCAAACTAGACGCATTTTCAAAATTCCAGAAAACCAGGGAATATCTTCATTGCGTTGTGGACTCCAACCATCATCATCACTGCCATCAGATTCATTTCCTCCTTCATCATACTCACTGTCTAGCAAACCGTTTTCAAAGTTCAATTGATACTTTTTGCCCAGAATACGCCAAACGTTTGGAAATAGGTAAGTTGTGCGATGAGGCAAAAACAGTTGACGGAATATGGGAGATGAATGGAATAAGTTGAGAAATGTGTCTGTGTCAGCAACTTCGCCAATATTACGCCACACCTGTAATATGTAAAAAGTTTCGTTAATTTTGCGCAAGTTAGCAAGAAAGTCCTAAATTGCAAATCGCCACCTAAAAATAAAAAGTGTTTACAATAAATACCTCCAGTGGAAAAATTCCTTGTAGGCGAGAGCCATCCTGATTTTCGTCCATTTTTAAATTAGTATTTTAATCAAATTTAAATTCAAAATGGTAGATTTGTGGTTAGAAACGCTTACAACTCAATGCAGCACTATTAACTGTGAAGAATTTAGCAAGTTTTAAAATATTTTTTCCCAAAAGCGAAAACAATCTAAAAAATAGCGACGTCATTTATGAACTAATTACTTAGAGCTTATACGTAAAAACAATGAAAGTTACAATAATCAGTTAATGCTACATTATCAGTATTTTACCTGACAATATAAATATTATAGTGTTCACTGCAATTTTTCTCACAAGCATCCGCTCTCGCCTAGCTCCTTTGATGAACTGGGAAAAAAATGTGACCGTTGCTCGACTTTCCTTCTTCACCTGTTCCCATAACAACCTGTTCTGCTGTGTGAAGGAAAAAACCGGTTTCAGTAGGAATGTGTATCCGTTGCTGATACACTCACCAGCATTACATACACAATGTACCTATATCTATGTCAAATGTGAGTGATGAAAAAAATCGAAGGGAAGTGGAGTGATGATGCGGTGTTTGGCTGACAAGCTGTTGCTTGATTCTTTTTATTATTGTGCGTATAGTAGTAAGCATGACGCAAACTGTTTTACACACTGAATTGGATGTACTAACATAATGGAGTAGATGCACTAAATATAGATTTGTTTTACCTTGTACAGATTTGGGTGTTTGGCATTCTCCAGAACGACAGGCATAAATGAGAGCAGTTTCCTTTACCCAGTACGGATTACATGAAATACACAGCAACTCAGTGGATTTAAAAAGGGTGAACGTTGCACGACTTTTCCTGTTTACCTTTTGCCTTTGCAACCTGCTTTGTTGTGTGAAGAAAAAACCGGTCACAAGAATAATGTGTATCCGTTGTTGATGCACAGACCAGCATTACATAATATTTAATATACCTGTGTATATGCCAACTGTCAGTGGGAAAAAGAAGAAGAAAAGATCTTTGTGAAGTGTAGTAATGATACGGTGTCAGTTGTGGGATTACTGACATTTTTATTCAGCAAAACGTATGGTGTTTTTTGTACTGAAGCAGATGTTTCAAAAATAATGAATAGAATAGACTTAATTTATAAACCAATGTATAGGTCCAAAGACAGGTGCTGGAAAATTTCATTAACCAGTCGAGAAATTGAGGACAGCCAGTCTATAAAAGTTTGTTTTGTTATGCTTCTTGCGACACAAAACTACACAAAGCCATTAATTCTTTCTGGAAACAGAATTGTGTCTCTCAAACTTCGGAATATGGAGAGACTGAGGAAATTCGAGGTAGACCAAACACAAAAATATAAAAAAGGCTTGCACGAAGAACAATAGACTATTGTTCAACAGCTGATTAGATTATTCAGTTGTTTCTGTTTGACGCAAAGCAAACCATAAAAGCTTCTATCAATGAATTATAGTGGATAACCGAGTCATGTCTAATGTTTTTGTATGCAATGTAGTTTCTCAGCGTTATACTTTGTGGTGCACTAGAACTGTTAAAATGCTTTACAAAATATTAACTGTGCTTTATTGTTCCGCAATACTTATCTACGTGCATGTTACTTCCTGTGAGATTCCCAAATAAGTAATTATTTATTCTGCGATTTTCCAAAATAATCTGTGAATTTATTGCTTTATAGGGCAATGCTACAAAAATTCCTGCAAATGCCACGGCAACGACGATGATTCCGAAGACCTGGCATATAACCGTTGGCACACAAACGATAAAGATCATTGTGCTTGCGACCACGAAGGAATAAAAGTAATTGACACTTGTAAAGGACCTTCAGGCTCCGAACATTATTGCTTTGAAGAAACAAAAACAAATTCAACTGGGCAGGTGCATTCAAGAGGATGTGTTACGGCCCATAAACCTTTGCCCCCAAATCAAACTGCGGTAATGCGTCATCTTGGTGAAAAATATAGGAAAAAGTATCATGGGAATATTCCAGAAAATGAAATCGAACATAATATGGATAGTGTTTGGTGCCAGTGCTATGAAGAGTTGTGTAATAATCGATTTGTAAATAATTTAAAATATTTTGAGAATGTACCATTCTTTGCGGATCACCCAGAGCCTAAACAGCAGCTGTGCGGGCCCTGGGTGCTCCTTAAAATATGGGCCCCAAAATTTTAACTAAAGAATTTTAAAATTCTGCGAGATTTTAAACCAACAATTTCGTGCAGTGATAAGTGTCAAAGAGTTGCATAAAACTATTAAGAAGTCTAACTGCATAAAGGATGTCTCATAATTCCTAAAATTTTGATTTTGGTATTAAACCCTCAGAAACGTTTTCAAAAAACATTTTAGGGATGATGAAACTGATCTTACAGCATATGTGTTCGTAGTTCTGCAATATAAGAACTTTCCTTTGTTGCACTTGTGCAAGACTTTTATACTTCAGGTAATCCCAACTATGAAATTTTCCTTTACACCAACGTTTAAGTATTGAGTACGTATATTCGATTACTTTGTGTTCTAGGTAATCTATGACTACGTATTTTGCGTATAGTATTTGAATTTGATTTCGCTATAAGAGCAGACTAAATTTAATCCCTTACTTCACTTTGGCTTTTGACGTAGAGAATCATTGATAATCCAGAACTAAACGGACTTGTTCAGAAAGTTTAGATGCAGAATATTTTCTGCAACACAATCACCACAATAAATATATTACACATTCTGGAAGCTTGAAAAAGGTTTACCGTGCAAACCTAAATAAATTTTGAACCTGCATTTCAATCTACAACAAAAGTTTTTGAAAAACAATTGAATCAAATTTTTTCGTTCATTACAAAATGGCAAAAAATACAATTCCCAAAAATTTTTGCTCAAATTTGAGATAAGTTTTTTATATCTTTTTGAAAACCTGAAAACCCAAACCTTTATGATTATTTCGATGTTATTTTCAATAAAAATAGTTTGTGTTAATAACGTAAAGAAACGATTAATTAAGACCGTTCTAAAAAACGGTAAAAATGAAAATTGCCATTTTCTGTAAACAAGATGTCATGTAACTTCAATATGTAGCTTTTTAAAACCATGCATAAACAGTAGAAATCAACTGAAGTTAGTAGATCCAACCACAGTTTAGTCTAATTGGAAAAGCTAATGATTGGAGTCTACTGATTGTAATGTAGAATCGTAATTTGAAGTACAAAGAGACCAATTTTCCAAACTTAATTTAGATGTGATTTCAATTTCTAGTTGTTAGTTTAGATATGTTGTGACGAAAGCTAATAACGTAATAACGTTAAACGTGAGCGTAGAAAAGTAATGTTTGAAGTTAACCAGAAACAGTTAACATTTGAAACTTACGTTAGCATGTCTTTACACCGTCTAATGAACATGGATACAAAATTTGGATTACGATTTTTTATGTATTTTACACAGTCGTTCATTTAATATTTAAACCTTTTAAGTTTCTAATTTCATCCCTGGGCCCCTTCATCCTCGGACCCCGGGAAAAGTGCCCGGTAAATCCCAGTGTCCCTTAGGCTCTGGGATCACCACTAGAATAAACCGAATTTTGTGTTTCAAAAATTGTGGAAAAGTTCTAATGTCCTCAAAGTATTTTTATTAAAACGTTTCAAATTAAAATTCTACCAAATATGGTTTAAATTTTTTAAAAAATAGTATATTACTGTTTTAAATAACATGTACACAGTCCTAATTAATACCTGAGAAAAAATTATTTGTTGGAATTCAATTTTGTCTTGTACGGGAATTTTGAAATAAAATGATCGATTACTTTATCAAACCATATAGTGGTACTTACTTTGGTGCTGCCCAGCAATTGGCCCAACAGAATCACTGTTAAAATTTCAAGCAACTCACACTCAGAAGTCAGTTGGGATACCAGAATATTGCCAAGTTTTTGGTGTCATCAAGTTTATTTTCATACGCTTACCTTTTAAAAAACCAGCTCTGTCAGGTTCCAATTTACCTGCTCTAATTCCTTTATCATCCACAGAAGACAATTTGTAATCAAGCAATTTAGCAGCAGCATTGAACTGGTAAATTTGGCACCGAGTGAGAAAAGTTTATAGATTTCAAAGCACTTCCGGCTTTGTTCATAGAATGCAATTTGAATAGAAGGTGTATAAAAAGTTGCTTGATGCTGCATACAAATCTACATCTTTCTTTGTTTCATCATTTTATGGCAAAATCGTAAAATGTATTCCCCACCACAATAGCCTAAAAGACAGTGAAATACGACAATGGAAGTTTTCAAAGTATTATATTAAATATATTGGGTTCTTGCATAAAAGAATCAAGTGTATTAAATTTAAATTTTAAGTGGTTCCAGGAACCTATTCAGTTTTTTAAAGAAAAACATCCGTTAGCCCACTATTCAGCTAAACAATTTACAATGTGTTATAAACAAAAGAATCCATTCTACATTATATTAATGATTACGTTTGGGAAGACGTAATAATACGTTCATCGAGTACTTTTTCTAACGCGGGAAAACGGAAAATTCCGTTCTAGCAATCTGATTGGCTAAGTGGTAAAACGTATTATTCCGTTTCGTCAAAAACCTTTTGCGAGCGGAAAAACGTGTTTATCCGTAACCCCTATTCAATCAGCTGAGCGGTGAAACGGATTTATCCGTTCTTGCATGTCGGTGCGTGCCGGTGGGAGCACGTAATATTCCGTTCGTTTCCCTTGTATTACAAACAATTCCCACGTCAAGGGTTGAAGCATATTTTTGAAATTCCCATTCCAGCTGATACCTGCTCCAAAAGAATTCCCACTTTGACTACTTGGCTTCTCCATTTTAATTGCCATGTAGGCTTTGGCAACGAGATAATTTTTACACCACTTTAACTAACAAATATTCGTGCATAATTGCCATGCAAAAAGGTTAAAATGACTGGCAAGTAGCCAAGTATAAAAAAGGTTAAAACGGATTTGATATGTAAATAAATTGTATCGGGAAAATTGTTTATGACTCCTCCAAAATGTAAGAATTTGTATAGTATATGTGTGATAATCTGTGATCAATATGACCACGTCTGTATGTTCCGTAACATTATTTATAATCTCCAGTTTATAAAATATATTAGTATCAAAATAAATAATAAAAAGGACTGTGAGTTGTAAATCTTGGAAATTGGTATACATGATTAATTACAAGCTTTTGATCATTTCCATTGCTTACGCATTGAATTTCTAAATTCATCGACGTTCATAGTTCTAATATTTTGCATAGCATGTACGCCATTCAAACTACTCCAGTTTATGTGTAGCCAAGGCAAAAGTAAAGTTATGTTTGCAAGAATAAACGTTGTTTCACTTTCATTGCTAAATAAGCATCCTGTTTTGTACGAATCCTATATTTGAAAATCAAGCCGCACTTTGAAGCATGTGTGTGCTTTGCCATTTCAAAATTTAGTACCTTTAAATATTTTACCATGTCCAGAGTAAAGTCAAAAAAATCAAAACGTAACGCACTAATTATATGTACGTGTGGCGATGTTAATACGTATAAAATGCAACAGCCAACACCATTGATTTATAAGTTAAGAATCATAACCACTGCTCAGTGACGGCTAACCTAATTTTTACAAATAGATTAAAGGCTGGGCTATTGTTCAACACTAAACTCCAAATTGCCTGGTAGAACAAAAATGTCTTTCAGCCAAAATGTTAAATGCTTGGCAAAATGCCAGTAGTCAATTTTTGGACGGGATATATATATATATATAAAGCCGATATGAAAATCTATAGTTGCTGTTTTCTAAATGGACTTATTTTAACAGTAGCTTTGTGACAATTCAGTGGTGACATATTTTGCAAAGAAATGATCTTTGTAAAACTTAAGATGTAATTTATACTCTGCATTTTGCAAGTATGCACAACTATATGAGAAGGATTCAAACATCAGTATAAATAATATCCAAAACTTCAACTTCATAGAATTTTGCACAAATGTGCAGTTTTGACAAACGGAGCACTTAATTGCAATAGAAGGAAAGTTGGCATGTTACACGGAAACTTGTTGACCCTACTAGCTTTCGACCCTAACTTAAAAAATATGCATCGTTTTTCAGAATTTGTGCTTTAGCAAACTATTTCAGCACGTGAATAGACAAGGGTAAATAAACTAGTCTTTGCAGAAAAGCAGAAATGTCGTTATCAAAAGATACATAAATACACTGAACTAGCTTTATTTTTTTGCATCAACTTCATTCTCTTTTCTAAAATAAGTACAGAAAATTGAATAGCAAGACTTTGGAATAAGTTGTATGTGATGAACCAAAATTGCACACCTAATAATGTAAGGACAGGTGCGGTTTTGACAGTTCCAGAAAATCTCAAGCATCCGTGAAGCCCTTATTTTATCTTGTCCAAATTCCAGAAAATGTGCTAACGCGCACTATGCATGGTTTTAGTAGTAAGTTGTAGAATTATGCAATGAGAACCGAAAGCACAAAATTGTTTGTTGTAGACATTTTTGGCTTTAAAGGTTGCTAGTTTATTAAAAATCTCAAGCTTTCAAATACTTGCCGTATTCTTCTTCAGGAGAAATTTGTACAAGAAAAAACAAAGCGAAAAGGGAACTACATTACTTTTAAAAATTGGTTCACATATTATAAAAGATAAAATTATATGAGGTCCAGTGCCAATGGTATCCAGGGAGTGATATCCAGGCCCGTGTTCCGGTTTATGTTGTTGGGTCTCTTCTGTATGAAAATCGCTTCTTTGAAGGTTCGTTGGAACCATCTACTTTCGTAACAAAGAATGACGGTGCAGTCAATTGTTTATCAATTTAAATCCAAAGTAAGCCGGAACAACTGGAGAGAACTCAGTCATGTTTTGGTGAACCAGTTTTCACGTTACTACTTATACCTATATGATTTTTTTGTGCACACGTCTTTTCATAACAGGTACACCAATGCACAAAAAGAAGACACACATAATTGCCACAACAATACCTACTTGCTTGGCATAGCAAGGCACAATGAACCTACTGGAATTTATATTTTCAGGCAAGAGATTTGCAAGTGCTAACGTTTTTCTCAAACCAGTTCTTGCTGTCAACTGCATTGTGGGCTTGGCAGCAGGTAAAAAAGAGAATCTGCTCACCTTCACTTGTTCTCTGATGCGCAATAAATGTAGGTATCTAGTGTGAATGCACCGGCGTTTCAGCAGTATGAATTCGGTTTTCGACCAAGCAGCGTCTACGTGTTCTCTCAAGTGATTAATTTCAATACAAGTGCTTTTGGCTACCAAGTTTTTTTATTTTGAGAATCAATATATATATAAAATGAAAATTAGAGATTAAAATATTTGACAAGTAATAACGTTTCAAAATTAAAAACTGTTGGATTCAGAATTTAAGTAAATAAATCTCAGTGATTATGTATTTGAAACAAGCTTCATCAATTCTGAAGCTGTCATACCTCTTTGGCTGGAGGAATTTCGTATGGTACGTAACAATATCTTAATAAAATTGTAATCGTGTTAGCAATGTTACAGATTAAACGCTTATAAACTCCTCATTTTACATTCTATTTCAGCAGAAATTACATTGCATTGAGGATATTGTTTCAGAAAAGAAAATAATTTTTCTTACATTTTAATCTGTGAAGAAAATATTATTTTTGTTTCAAAGAAAAACGCTTGATCTGTTTGAATCACAAAAACAGAATGCTATTTCATAAAGCCAGAATGGATTTTTTTAAATTTCAAGTTCTACTGAGTGGATACATATTCATGATATGAGAGGATTATTGTCTAGGCGCTGACCTTGAGATCAAAGCACAACTCTTGTCCACAGTAAGCGTTGCATATGACGTATAGTTGCTCAGCTTTTTCCAGCGGACAATGAGCAAGCCAGAATCTCTACGCAATGCAACACTACAGCAGCAGCAAAAAATATTTCGAAACCTGTTCTCCTTCACAAATGCGCCATTCAGTTGGTAATAGATGAAGAGATACGACGGGAGAAGTGATTAACCTTCAGATATGCAATACGTGTAATGGTTTGAGTTTGACGGTGCAAGTGCCAGTGCAAAAATTTATGTATTATTTGCAGAGAAAATTAGTATACCTTAATAACAAAAGCAAACGCTTTAGCATAATTCTTGTGATGAGTAGAATGTGATTTGGCATCTATAGACCGCGTTTACAAGTTTTAGGTTTACAATTATTCTTTATTACAAAGTTTTGGCTTTGGTGTTGTGATAAACCAGTTTGTATCGTGGCGTTTGTTGGTAAGCTAATCTATGCCAAGCAGCTTTATTATTCCTAAATTTGTAGTCATCCCAAAAGTTAGGAACAAAGCCTTAAATGATAAATTAATACAAGTAACTATAAATAAAATATGATGTTTTTTTCAAGGAACTAATGTTTGGTCATATACCCCATCTTGTAAAATTTAATGCGATTACTCACAACAAAAGGAATATTTACGGGGAAGTCAATATTCAATAGGAAGAAAGATTTGCAAAAAGTGTAAATACCAGACGACCAGAGAAGCCAACATTTAGTTTCAGCAATGACAAGGGTGAGTTTCAACTAATGTATCAATATTTATTAAAAAATACAAGAACTATTTCAATTGGGGCATACAATTTATCATCACCATAATTTAGAGGTTTCATCACCGCTATTAAAATGCTTTTATCCGAGAAAAAAAATCCCCTCTAATCTTTTATCACCAGGCGGAAATGTCATGATTTTATGGTGTAAAAGCAATATTTTGTATCTTCGTTATGTAATACTACAATGTTAAAATGGAATATCTTGACGCGTGTTCACTGTTTCACTATTTCACCTACCCTTTGGCATATTTCTTTGACGGCCTAGACAATTTTCTGTATATACTCTCCCCGTAATTGTCCAATGTAGGATATTCAATTTAAAATTGGTGCATGTATTTATGTTGATACATATAGTTTGTCTATAAAAGTAACTTTGAGTACAACAATTGTATCAGGAAGGTGTCACCAACACTTATACAAGAGAGAATCCTTACGAAAGGACGAAAGGCTGTCAAACATACAGAATATAAATTTCGAAAATTGCAAAAGTAGAGCTTTTATGATACTTGCTTGGACAAAAACACTACTGGAAGTATAAAAATAGGATAATTTATTTTTCACAAATATTTTATTTATGCAATGTCAAATGCACATATCCGTTAGCCCGTTTAAAATCGTGAACAATCGCGTCCCTTGCGCCTATTGTATCTGAACAGTTATCTATAACGTATGGGTGAGTGGTCTAACACAAACTTTTCTTGGAACTCTAGAATGCAGCAATTTGAATCGAATTGGCACTACCATCTACCAACAAGTAGTAGCCTTGATGGTTACGTTTGTGTGCCATGTTGGTAGCATATTGCTAATTTTGTTCTCAATAGCCTGTACTCAAATCAATGCCTAGTTGTTTACTAAATAACGCTCTTCAGAATGAAATTCTCTAATGCATTTCGAATTAGTATTATGCTAATCATTTTATATGCACAACCATAGACATCTGCAATACAAATGTAAAAAATAATGCTTTTACACCAGAAAATGAAGGCATTTACACCTGGTGATAAAAAATTATAGGGGATTTTTTTTCTCGGATAAAAGCATCATAAAACCGGTGACAAAGTCTGCATTTCCCGGGTACGACTAAAATTTTGCCTTCAATTGGCGATACTTGTATAATGCACAAAATTGCAATGCTTATTAATCTGACGTGAATAACAGGAAAGTGAATAGCTTAAATTATTTTTGTAGCGGCCAACTGAATTTGGGAATAGGTTGAAACCAGTTGCTTGATTTCTATGGAAAATAAAAAGGTAAAAAAGTAAACCTTTATTCCATTGTTTATTTATTTTTCGTTTGATTATTGCCTTAAACACCATTAAAAATAGTTGCTGTTGATCGATAATTACTTAAAATAACGTCTCGTGAATAGGAATAATGGAATAGAAGAATGGGTGCCAAGATGAGGATACCAAGTGGACTGGATAAGCATACGAACAATTTACCAGTGTGATTCAACATAAAAAAATTCCATGCAAAATATTTTCAGGAGGTTAGAACGTGAAACAAGGAATAAATGAATTCACTTAGTATTTTTTAACACTACATTCTTGATGGTTCATTTTTTCAGATTGGATACAGGATGGAATAGCAGGATGAATATTGTATCTGAGGCTACAAAAAGACCATGAGGATACCAGTTGGGCAGGAGAATAACCGTTGTATAAGTTAAGTAGAATGGCTATATTTTCTAGATTAGGTCAAGAGCGCATACAATAACCGAAGGATACAAAATTAGATTAGATAAAGCTGTCTGGAATTAGTTATCAAATCAATTTGTTAAGGTTAACCAACATGTGAATGTTATTAAGAATTGCTTTTAAGAAAAGGAATTCAGAAAAAAATGCGCAGCAACTAGCTAATTTTCGAAGTTTTGCTGTTATTCCATTTAAAAAATGTAATATCTATTAACTTAGAAAATGAGTGGCGATTGAAACTGGTTTACTGATGGATGTGATGAAACTGCAAGGATTTGTAAAGTTCACAAATTTTTCCTTATAAATAGTTTTGTAATCTTCTCTGCAATAACCTTGTGCGTATAAGAAGAACGCGTCAACTGAACCTGAACTGTCACGGTGATAAGGTACACAACCACGTGCATTGAATCGTTACATATGACACGACCTTTTCTATATCTGTCACATTTTGGTTGTTATGATGCGTAAAAATTATTTTTAGTTGCCTTTATATAAAGTTTGCTCCAATTTCAAGGGATCTTAGATAGATTAGAAATACGACGTAGCCATCTTAAGCAATAATAAAATTTAGGACAAATTGAACATGTACTCAATTTGTTATTTTAACTCAGGTAAATAAGTTATCCACCTCAATATGAACAGGCTCGAACTGAAATTACAAGCTGGAAAAGAAAGCCTATTAGCGCGCCTGATTTAAAGTTTATTGGCGTTAACATTTAAAACTTGGCACAGTTTATGTACCGAGAATAGCAGATTGTAACGAAAATGCTAAATTTATTATGCAAAACTGCCTTTTAAATTTCATTAGGCAAAAAATTAGTGTACACTCTTACGTATATGCAAGTGGATTGTCCACCATTGCGAATGTTACAATTTTGCTAATTTGGACTACCAGAGGAGCGTAAAAATTTGCACTGACCCTCTAGTACTAGAAGGTTGAATTCAGCACTGATAGGAGAAGATAAAAAACTGATTAACAATTGCAAATATTTACCATCTTTGCATACTTAAAAATCTTTTTTTTTTAAAGTACGGCTAGATTCTAATTGTTATCATCAATTAGTATGCCTCGCATCGGTATATTTTATAATTTTCTTTTGAAATTTTTTTAAGGTTAAAAATTTTTCATTTGTTCTTACACACACACGTTATAAAACTCAGATAGATTTTTAGATAGCTGGCGGCCAAGCTAAATTGCATGCAATTTTGGTAATTTCACAAACGTAAAATTACAAAATCCGGTATTGTCTTTAAAATGAGAAGAAATTGGGGAACTCAATGACACTCGCAATAGAATAAAAGAAAAGATTCTAGCACCTTCATTACTTTAACAAACTTTGCATGGAAAACGAATAAATATTAGGTAATATTACGAGTTCACAGTCTGTGAAATCCCATTGCACTTAAGTACAGAATTCCGTTTTGATTGGATACAAAATAATTATGTTTTGCTATGAAGTCTTAACTTTATAAATCAGAGTATAACGCGAAGCAATTTGAAAGGGGAAACTATGATTTCGGCTAACTTTCACTATTTTAAATGTCATTCCGCGGACATTAGGTTCGGTCACAGGTATTACTTTCGTATAGCATGTTAGAAAATTCCAAACAATACAGACCATACAAAAATACTTTACTATATTTCATTAGGTCAAAACTAAGACTTGTCTGGTTTTAAACCCAATTTACCAATTTACTTCAAAAAGGCAAACTTCAATTAGGATTCTGCGTGCTTCCTTTAACTAGCATAGTGAAATCTTCTTAGTATAAAAATGCTATATAATTTTGATCAGGTTTGCAATATATAAAGATAAGCAGAACTGACAGTTAAGAATTAATAAATGCGCACTTGCGCGAAGTTAGTTCGAGCATTACTGCCTTTCAATAATTGTTTAAAATTGCTATGAAAATGACCGCCAAATTCTGTAATATTAGTGTACCAAAGTAACCCAAACCCAAGCAAATATCGTTTTGCTCGTGGCAGGGCTTTAGGATGTATCTAATGTCTTGTTTTATAAACTAGTTCAGAGTTATCAATAATTTTCCGGAACTTGGTAGCAATCGTTTAACAGATTCAATGTAGGGCTAGCTTAGATAATGTGTTCCAGTGATGGCAAAGTTAATTATAGTGATCAGCATCGCCTGGGTCGTCTAGATTTTGTGTATGACATGATATGAAAAAATTAACAAAGTTTGCTCTAAAGCAAGTACTTGCTAGTTGGCGCTACTGAAAGTAAGATCAGCAAGCTTTTTTGCTGGATTTATCCGGTTAAGTAGCATAAGCGTTTAATTTTGAAAAATGTTTTTACTAGCATTAGTTTATCTAGTTTCAAACATCTACACAATATTTGATAAACAATGGTGCGGAGAGCAATGGTGCTAATTATAGCAAATCATTCATAATATATTATTGGTTCGGTTACTGAAATCTGGTATCTGCTAACATTGCCTGGTTTTCATGGTGATTTGGTTAATTTTTATTTAAATGTACATAAAAACTTTTTCAGCCATAGCCATACCAACATGAATTAATTGATAATCAACATGCTGTTTAAAAATGGGAACAGGTTTTATGACAGTAAGCCATAATTAAGCAAACCAGAAGTGCTTGTGTTTATGAATCACCCGCTTTATACCATAAGCAAGTACGGAATGCTACAAATAAAAACATATTGACTAGAAATGTACCAGCACGCGTATCAATGTTCAGTTTTTGAACACGTAAGATGTGTTTGATGTATACTACCATTGTGGAGTATAAGTTTGGAAACTCTATACTTCAACAATATTTTATAAGTTCAGAAATTAGCTAAATTTAATGGAATCGCATATTAAACTACTTAGGCAATGCATCCGCATATGCTTAAAATGTATATGCAAATAAAATTATTATTACCTTGCTTAATTGTAGAACGTTGTGCTGTAAATTCGCTTGGTACTTATCATATATTTTTTGAGCTTCCGTACAAGCAGCGTCAAACTTGAGCATGCGCATGTTTTGCAAATTGTAATAATTTGATAAGATGTTCTTCAAGTTTAATACGTAGTACATTGATTTCTCCAATATTCTATTAATATATAATGGTTCTCTTCTAAAAACTGTATGCCATGCTGGATAAATTTTATCATCATTATGCAATACGGAGTTTTTAACTTACAACAAATGCTATTTAAATGTTAACCGCAAATGGAAATGCGATATACCACGTATTGTTCAGCTTTTAACGTAAATTCTAAATTCGGTTTCCTTTTGAGTAAAACGCTGATTTTGAATATTAATCAATACACATGTTTGGAGACATTTCGGGTGGAATCAAATTCAAGATTTCTGCCTTCACCCCAATTTGATCAGATTCACGTTGTATTCGTAGACAGTAAGAATTCAGTTTGATGCAATATTATTGATTGACAATTCAACCCCATTAGGTTAACTGTTTTGTAACACAACCAGTTCGTGGTTTTTGGTTGTATACATCTTCAGCACCCCGGCCAGGATTGTTAAGCCGGCTTAATTTTATATATATATAAAAACAAATGATTCATTTAACAGTTTAATAGTAGTAACACATTTAGCAAGCACCGAGCTATGTCGGCTTGACTGGGCCATAGAACTAAAGATACATTTTAGCGGCCTTCACCTGAATACAATGAAAAACTTGTGGGCGCAATGTAAGTTTGCTCATAAGCAATATAAAAACAGCACGTAATGACTTAAGGGGTGATAATTGCGGTATCCTGTCTCTGTGTTGAATAAGTTCAAATTTTCCCTAGGAGTAGCTGAGGTTTGATTATGGGTTTGTTGTGACTCTGGAAAGATCGCTTACTGTCTAGTAGACTTAATGAGCACAAACTTATAATATAAAAAATTTGGTAATCGAAAAATTTATTAAAAGAGTATTAAAACCCGAAAACAATAATTATTGTATTGTTTGTTTGCCACACTATGCACGTATAGTAAATATTGTTGGTAGTATTTGTGCAAACGATGAAAAAAGTGTCTACGTGCTAATATTGCATATTAATATTTACGTTGATCGTTTGATCGGTAGGAAGCAGGCTACAGAGACACTTCAATGAAAGTTTGCAGCGTGGTAAAAATTCTTCAAAATTATTCAACCTGCGGAATTCAATTTTTTTGTTTTGAATTTGACAAATAACAACGCAATTTGTGTAATACTGTGTTTGTATTTCAAATACCTACATAATAATATTTATATTTCACTGTTAACGCCTAAACTTTCACATAAATCAATTCAATTCACCTATCAATTACAGCCAATTTCTTTATGTTTTTCAGTTCATAAAACTTGGTTATTTTATGTGGCTTGAGTTACACACAAAAGGACTTCAAGGAAACAAATTTAAGCGTTGTTATGCGAGTTAGCGTGAATTTTCCAATAACAAGAAAACGGTTTACTAATACCCAGATATATTTGACTCAGGACGTCTACAGCGATAACCATTAACTGTGAAGTGATTAGGTTGAGTAAATATTCTCATAGGCAACAGTTTAAAACAACATATTTAGCCTACAAGAGTATAGAACCAAGTAAACTTGCCAAGTATCTATGCTTCTGTCTTCCTAAGGAGAAAATTCATCTCTGTACATTTTAAACTGTGCCTACTTCTCTGGTCACTACAAACTCCTGAAGTTAACTCGTATTGAATGCTTTGAGACCCGGCTAAAATGCCCACGCTTAAGGTCGCGTAAGTTTATTATATTTTAGCTAACATTTTGCATTACACATGTAACAGAGTGATGGAGTATTAGCGTACTATAAGTTCATAGAATAGAATGAGAATGTATCCACTTGCAATTCCAAAAAAAAAATAATTTTAATACGTTTGTCTTGCAAGGAATCAAGAAAGTTTAAAAATCACGAAGATTAAGACCATCCATGTTGTATATTATTAGCAAAATCCTTAAAAAGAAAATTTTTGCAAACCCTATTAGTATGGATTTGTAAAGATCTCAGCTTAATTGTATTACACTTGGGAACCAATAACTCCAATTTTCTTGCGTAAAAATTTATAAAAACATTGTGTTGTCATGAGATGACGTTTTGGTGTAGCAGTAATTATTGATAACTCCTGATTACGCAAAATGCATAATATGCTCAAGCAATTCGAATAGTTTGAGTTTATTACCTTATACCAGAAAAAAATTGTAAGAGAAAACAAATTGAATGTTCTGATTTGAGGTACTTCCCACCTCGCAAAGAAATAATAGCCACTAGACAAAGAAAAAAATAACTACTTTGGATCGGAGCAAATAAGCTCATGCAAATAATTGGCGTATGGAATAAGACTTCAGATACTACACGCAAATAACTTTGCATTTTGTAGTAATAGTAAAGAAATTGTGATAATAAAGAACATCAAATTCGTTTCTACGGTGTCAAACATAACAACGATTTATCTTCACATTGCGAAAGTGCAATAATGTTTTAATTTATATCGGCCTTTCATGGCTTAGCATATAAATCTACCACTAACTAAGCCCAACTCATTTTTGTTCTATCGCTACATCTTTACGAGCCAAAGACCACCTTTACGCTAAAGAGCGTGCTATAATTGCTCATGTGTGTAGAAACATTTGGGTTTGCGTAAATCCAATTTTTGTAAATATCTCTCTACTTGCATCATGCAAACCTAGTAAACAATCAAGAAATAAAAAAGCAAATTTATAACAAGAAATGATTGTGTCCTACTGTTGTATTACTTGTAGACATAAATAGCTAAACAGCCATTTAAAGTTGCTGCGATATAAACACTGCAGTTATTGAACATTTGCAATACATACCTCATTGAGATTAAAGCCGCCAAAGTGATAAGTAAATCACCTTTGCTTCAACTGAATTTGTTAAATGACTTCAAATATAAAAAATGCAAACGAGTTGTATGTCGTCGATGCCTTGGAAAAACCTATAACCATTAAGAAGCGACAGGCCTGCACTGAATAAATAGTGTTTCACCAACAAAAACGTTACTTAATGATGCAGTTAAATAGCAGATATTTAATTATATATGAAAGGTTAGAGGAAAGTTAATAAACAAGCAGAAATCCTTTTGTAATGACAGTTTTGATACGTTATGAGATTTTATTTCATAGGCATCCCACAAATAGGGTTGGCATTCACCCAAGCTATTTGCTAAAATTTATTGCCTATTGTTCACCAACATATCAGGTTTTTATTACCTAAAAGTGCATTGCGTATGCAGACACATAAAACAACTGATTTTCAATACGTGATTATTAGATGCTAAAAACTGAATTCACTAAAGGGTACCTCTCACAAATGTTGAAGAATTTGTTTATCCTTTTAAATTACTTATCCTGTATTGAATCACACCTTCTTAGCTCACTGCTTTGACATAGGAGCTATGACTGATCATGTTGTCTGCGCATTCGTGTTTCTTAAACCTCACGATTACATTACTGAAAACCGCAATATGTATGGATGAAAAATATGCAAACACATCTGTGCATAAAATATCACCATGTAGGCACTTGCACACTTTAAGCTTCGATATGTAGAATGTAACACATTTTTCGTGATGCGCAATGTACGCCATAGTCGCGACTTTGCAATTTAAATGTGTTAATGTACGCATTTGTGCACGAGCTACAAGAGTAAAGAAAATAACGACTTGACTTTTTGAGATAATAGCCTTGGTGGCTAGTAATTTTTTTGGCAACACATAAATGCTTCTATATCTTTTATAAAGCAAATTTACGAAGTTTGTATATACTGCCTGTGCTTCAAAACAAAGGAAATAATCCTAATTTTGCTTTATGCCATGCATGAAGTACCTACAGAGAATTTCGTTGTTGTAGTTCAACAAAGTGCGTTTAACTACTGTTTTGTATCTAATGAATTGACTTGAAAAAACTGCGAAAAAACATGAAAAATGTTATACTTTCAATCACACAATTTGTAGCAGTTTTTCAAAACCAGCGACAACTTGCCACTTCCAAAAACATTGACAGTTGGTATGTAATGCACAAACAAACCTTCAAAACTAAGGGCTTTGAGTGACTTTCTTGACGGGATAATTGACAAATTCAATGTGATTTTATGTCGGCGCAAACTTAGTAAAGTGTCATTTTTCAAAATGCAACGGATAATCAGACAAATGCCGCTACCTAGCGTAGCTTGTAGACTTGTTAGTTTTACAATAAATCATTATCCTTTCGTACTTTCAAGTAGAAGGTTGTTGCAATTGTTCACTGAAAAATGTTCAGGTGTGATTGCCAAAATCATCAGTATTTTAAGTACTTAAATACCTATTGTTTCGCGGCGTTTAATAGTTGTCACAAACAACTACGTACTTAAGTGGCACAAAAAAAACTTGTTCATAATGTAGAATTAGGCCAGGTTACACTTACTGGGTTACATATAAAATCCCAAATTTGTAAGAAAACGTACTGGTGGTTTTTAATACTTTTTTCTGGGTTTCTTATCAATAACTCGACATTAAAGTCATTTATCAAAATGGCCTATTGTAACGTTCTTTTCCAGTACTATCATACCACGAATAGTTAAAAAATGTTTATGTGAACATATTTTTTAACCCGTCTTTGCCATCTACAATAATTCCAACTTGAAGTGCATTGGCATTAAATAAAAAATTGTTGCACACAGACACAGTAGACACAAAAGGCCGTCTGTGTTTTAAAATATTTACATAAGCTCGTCTAATAGAACGTACTATTTTGACGATATTAATTTTAGACGAATTTATACAAGGAAACGTTTGTATTCAGAGGATGCTTTTCGATAATATATGTTTCTGTTCCAAAGTTGTTTCTAAGTTTGTCATCAAGCATAATTTGGCACTAAAAGAAGGAAATTCTCAAGTAGGAGTTATCAATAATTCATGGAAATCTTGGTGCCTGCATCCCCTAACTGAAGATGAGCAATGAAAACGTTTTACTAAAATAGCACTTAAGTCCCAGTTTCGTTGCTAAAATACATATTGTTTGGTACTTAGATAAAAAAAAATCATTTTAATTTAAATCTAAACATATATTAGTATTGTAGAAGTACCTATACAAAACTCAATAGAAACTAGATAATATTGAACAAAATTGACTTTGTTGTACTTTGTTCATTGTGTGAAGCGATCCTACCATAGGAGAAGTAATGTCTTCAATGATATACACAGTTGTAATCTGTATAGTCAGTCAACTACCAGGGGGTGAAATCTCACCCCTTTTACCGAAATAATTAATTTTCAGAAATAGAAGGAGTGATTTTTCTTTAAAGTGACGACACGAAAAACAAATCAAGGAAAAATTTTTAGTCGCAGTTTCTTAAAACGCACACAACAAAAATGAGAATTTAAATTTTACCTGATTTTTGCGCATTTTTGTAAATTTGAAGTTGTAAAACTATAACGCTAGCAATGTAATTCGCACCAACTAAATCTACAAATCAATTGCTTTTTATTTAGCGGATTGGCAAAAAATTAAAGATTTTTGACATATTGAGTTTCGAAAGATTAATATTGAATTTCTGCATAACTTGACTATAACGCGCAAAATTTGTTTGCTAAAAAACCCGCGATTTTGTCTACATGGAATAAGTACATTGCAGATTTGTGTCATCACTTTAAAGAAAATTCACTCTTTCGTTGTTCACCCAAAAAACAATTAATTAGGTAAAGTGGTGAAATTTTTGGCCCTCTATAGCATAACTGACAATGGGTCACAATAATGTAAAACCCAATAGCTTATTCTGTACTTCTAAAAAGCCTTTAGTTGTAGTCAGGGAGCTAAGAAAATCGTATTTTTCTTTTTGCTTAGTTCTTAAAAAACGTTCTATACACTTTTTAAGCAATACTGTTCCTGTTTATTTTGTTTTCGGCAATGTCAGTCATTTACAAGTATCAAATTGTAGAGTTTGAACGTAAGAGTCATTCATTTTTGTACATCCCATTGAACCGCCTTTAGGAAGGTTTTACTTATAAATAATTGTTTTGGAATTCGAAAACCCACACCGAAGTAATACCACGGGCTTTCATTATATACATGTCGTGACACATTTACAGATTTTTTAAAGTTTAAATCGAAACCGTTTGTATCTAATTCGGAAGCTGATTTAAATGGCTGCATGTAATTTGTGCTTGGCCATTTTAGAAAATACCAGCAAGCTTTCACCATGCAAAATTATTAAGCAAACACAGTGGCAAAATTCTATGCAACTGGATGAAAAACAAGGATGAAGTGGGCCATAGGAACTTTGTTTTTTCTTCAGAGGAAAGAATTTTTGAAAAAATATCTTGAAGAGGTTTTTTGTGAGCATTTGGTACTGATGCTGCCATATTTATATGGTTTTGTTGATTTGTTTCATTAATAATTAGGTGGAATACTCTCAATGACACCGCTACCAGTATAATATGTGTTACTATATTTTATCACCTGCGCATTCTACTAGCATAATCCAAATATCTACCAACTGATAAACAAGTGAATATATTTTTCTTCAAATGTACACTTGAAGGTATAAATGTGCACATCCAAAGTCTATTGTATTGTGATGAAATATTTTATAAATGTAAAGTAGAATGAAACCATATACGCAATT
Organism: Entomobrya proxima; assembly: GCA_029691765.1. Taxonomy (NCBI): domain Eukaryota; kingdom Metazoa; phylum Arthropoda; class Collembola; order Entomobryomorpha; family Entomobryidae; genus Entomobrya; species Entomobrya proxima. Next base: position 57,078,413 of record CM056169.1, read on the forward strand.
CTTATTCAAAGTACGCACAAAAATGAAAAGACCTTGCGTTTGCTGCTATATGCGACTTGTTTAGCGGACAGACAACAAGAGAACACATACACTAAGTTTTTAAAAAATTTGAAAAAGGGAAGGAGACCGTAGAAGATGAATGGTTGGTAAATAATATGATTCACTTGTTACACCCAATACCTATTGTAAATGTACATGTTATATTACGTAGGATACATGGAAATATGCGTGAAAGAAAATGCGATGTAACAGAACTTGCTAGAACTTGGGTTGCAAAGTTGAGATATAAGTATATTTATTACGGTTTTTGCATAAAATACATCTGTGGCAATACTGTGCACGTTTGAAATGAAATGCCAGTTACATTTCTCGGTTTTCTTAGTGAAATGCTTCAGCTATTAATTCTTAAACGTTAAATAAGTGTTGATAAAAATGATCAGAGGTTAGTTAATTATAATTTATGTTTTAACTAATTTTCTTTAATACAAATTTATGTTTTGCTTTACCATGTGATTGATGGTTATGATCACACCACGGAATTGAATTAGTGGCTTTGAGTGTAAAAATTCCATAGGTAGTAGTAGTAGGCATATTCAGTTTAATGCTGAACTGCACGCAATTTTTTGACAATTAGATAGATGCAATTTAATGTTTGACGTAACCTTGGTAACACAATCTGGTTTTGCTTTCAGTTAAATTATCGGGTTTGTAAAATTTTCTATTTTTTCTGTTAATCATCAGGAATCTAGACACAAGTACTTGCGTGACGCAAGTTGCGTCAAACTAACAGGCGCCATATTGTGCTGCTTGCTTGTTCCAATCGTAAAAGATATTTCTATTTTTTGTCTAAAATACCGTTTTACTGGGAATAACATTAGGCAACTGGAGAACAGACAAGCATTTATAAGAGATTTTAAGGCATTTCTTTAAAAAATGCCGATTTTCAGGTATACATGTAATGTGACATGTTCTTTTACTTGATTACCATTTTTCCAGAAGATAAGGCCAAGTATTTGCTTCTTGCAATATTTATTGGCTGACAACTACATGCGACAATACTCGGTTGAAAACGAAAATCAATGAATTGAGTTGGTTCCTTTGTATCCAGCCTTTAGCCTTCATATAAGATCTGTGCTACAACAGGTGGAATTAAAATGACATATCTCATCAGGGAAGAATGCAAAACCATTCTTTAACGTTTCCATGGGACATATGCAACGCAAGTAAATCTTGAATTAGCAACACGAAACGAGTTTTACAAATTACAAATACTAACACCAACCTAACGACCGCTTCCCACATTCTTTAGATAAACTTTGCATGCAAAAGCGAATAAATGTTAGGCAAGATTACAAATTCACAGATTGTCGATTCTTGTTGTAGTTAGATTTGGAACTCCGTGTTACTTGGATACCAAATAATTATTATTTGTTATAAAGTTTTAACTTTGTAAATGGGCGTATAACGCACAGCAATTTAGATAGGGTAACTATGACTTAGGCTACCCTTCATCATTTTATGTATTTTATACTTTCCTAACAATACATAGAAATGCATTTCCTCCTTATACTATCTTTTTGTGGGGAATATTTTTTCACTTCAATGTTCATTTAAATGTATAAATGCACTTAACTAAGGTCAAATATACTATGATGAAATAATTTACAAACATACAGCAAATGCTGTGTAAGTACGAAAATTGTTCTGTAAGTTAGGTGATGAAATGATATGTCAGCACGTGTGCTGCTTCATGTGATTCAACTAGTGAACATGCAACAACAGAACATATACACTAACTTGCGTAAAAATTGTGTATAGCAAAGGAACGCGTCGAAGATAAGGTTTATAGGAGATATATTTCATTATGTATCATAGATGTACATATTTTATTCATTAGAAATATTAAAGATGACACTCAATGTGATGGACTACAAGTGGATTTACACACAACGACAAAAAACTGCTATGAAGCAGACCTTGTTAGATCTTACGTTGCATTTTAAAATTCAATTTTAAATTTCTAACACTTGATTTATATTATTCAGCTTGGAGTTTGGTAACTGCTGTCAACAAGCTAATTGCAGTATATACTGAGAAGTCAAACATTCAAAAAATTAAAATCTGGGAAGATTTTATTTGCAAATGACAATGTGCGTCATTTCTACAGTTTTTTACATGAGAATTTAGCTATGTTTATAAGCATGCACAATCTTCTATTTGACATAAATGTCAAAAGCCATAAACATGCTGGAGAATAAGCTTTTAGAGTTTTAAAAAGAGAATGTACACTATGTGCATTCTAACCTAAGGAACCATGCGTTTTTGGTTTCGGCGTGGAAAAGTATAAAAAAGTGACTACGCAGTGACAGCCACTAAACGTGTTTCTTTGCTTTTAATTCTAAACTGTTAAACTGAATAAAGCTTAACTAGTTCAAAAATCTGCAGTTTTATCGAACATGACAAATGAAGTAGTATAAAGTTGCTTGGTTGCTGCCTTTCTTAGGATCAAGTTATGTCATCGAATAAATACTGGCGTAATCCTTAATATATTTATATTCAAAAACACTTCACATGTATCAAATTTTGGGGCAATGTGAAAACTAGTAAGCCTTCAAAACATGTCGTTTTTTGCGAAAAACGATTAACCACAATAAGTGTACGCAGTGTAAACGTTTGACACCATTCAAGCCAAAGAATAAAAAACGTATTTAAATAAACGAATGGAATATTCTTCTGCTCCTTTTTACTGATCTCTGAAGCTCAAATGTTCAACTAAAGTTTTACTATTTGAATTTTACAAGGCTTTTAAAGAGGCATTATACAAAAAGAAACCTACTCTCTTAGCATTATGTTATGCAGTGGATAACAGAACACGAAATAAACTTGTAAAAGTACTTGTCGTGTAAATTGCTAACCTGCAATATTGTTGCAAAAATGGAGGTGTTGGCATGTACGAATATTCTGCGGCATGGAAATGGCGAAAGGTGCCACAGAGGTATTTTTGTTTCCATTGGGGAACGTGATGAACGATGACGGAACCTTTAAATTATGTTGATAGACTAATTGTATATTGTAATAATATGTAAGGTATACATGTATAGTAATTTAACTAGCTAACAATGTGGATATAGACTAGAGCTGACTAGACTGGCAAGCTAGAACTTTTGTTCAGAGTAGAAATGAAAAGTTTTTTTTAGATAAGTGCCAGTTATGTAGGTCTACATTCAAGGTAAAAGAATCCAATATTCGTTCTATTGAACAGAATATATAACAAGTTTGCGCGTATTGTACAATTTAATACTTATCAAATCTCAATAAGCTTTATAAAGTTTACGGCGTCTCTACATTAAACAAGTGTGCTAATATTTGAAGGCAAAATTTGGAAACACATTTTTTTAAAATTTGAATAAAAGTTATGTTTACCTGATAATATAAAAGTAATTCGTAATAAACTGTGCGATGCTGTTTTGTGTAAAAATGTTTTTTCGGCATTTACTATCATTCACTATGTTCACCTTTTCTGCATCGTATTACATTATGATTTTGCAATCCAAGCAATCTGTGATTCTCAAAAAAGTAGCAAACGGAAACAAACACTTAATTTTGTCAACACATAGAAAGGTAAGTTACAGCTTCTATTCACACAGCAGAACGAAACATGCATGCAAAACATAGAAGCAAACACACATGATCTTAAAAAATTCTTGGTGCGTATACGTTTTAACCCATTATGAAAAATAAATACTATATTCGCCAAAAAGACCTACCTTATGGATCACCACATCAAGCATGAAATCCACAGGTAAAAAAGCGAAGTAGGCTTCTGGAGATTTGTTTTTAAAATTGCTTCTGACATTTAAAACAAACTGAAAACCCAACAAAGCTTGCGATTGCCTGTTTTTGCATGAGGGCATTGCCCCCGCGTGAGAGCTCAAAGCATACCTCAATTAAAATGTCCAATTGTCTTGCCACAAAACGTGTACACCAGCAATATATTCACCGCAAAACACTACGTGCCATTACATTTATCTTATATCGTGCACGAATGTTGTCATATAGAAAAAAGTGAACACTGATGCATCGTTCCTATAAGCTTTTCTTTTATATTCCGTTTAGACTGTATTGAGTATTGGTTTGAAGAAACTTGTCAATTTTTTGTGACTTCTCCTAACACAAAAAACATTGTAAAAAATTGTATCCGTAAAGAATGTAATCACGCTCTTATGAGAGGAAACTCAACAAGCTCAGCAAGGATGATTCTGACCTTGAATCAGTGCGATCACACCGAATAGCTCCGGGCATATAAAACATTTCTTGGCCAGCGCATTTAGCCACGGATAGTGCTATGCTATGGAGGCAGTAAAGCACCAAAATATATTCTGAAGATATCAGTCTTCTTTTTACACGCTCTTTCTTCTCGTTGGCAATGAACAAGCCGAGTTTTTCACCCCTACGTATTTTGTAGCACGCATACTCTGTGTCATTCCCGGGAGGATACTGCATTAGAGAGGCTTGCAGTTTGGAGTGCTCCGTTGTGAGATTCTTTGATCAATTTCATATTGTTTTATAAACTCACTGGGTTTACAAAAAGTTATTACCTGTCGACATTTAAAAATTGTCTTTTACAAGTTGTTTGGTAAAAAGCATAAAACTGAAAACTTCAGCTATATTCCACAAAAAAAAAACTACAGTTAGCGCATCATCCGTTTTTTAAATTAAAAACCCCACGAGAATCAATAAACCGCGTGATATTGTGAAATGCAAACAGTGGCAGTTGACAGTTTCACTCATAAATTATTTTCTGCAGTTTTTTTCCCAGAACTCAGAACTATAAGCGGTATTACGCTTTGTGAGCTGTACAGAGAGAGAAAAAACCAAAAAACGGTAGAGATATTCAATTTTTGAGTATTCAAAATCTCATGTCTCATTCAGCATTTATTAAAATAAAAGAATATATAGATGGATATCAAAATGATTTTTTTGCATTGCAGATGCTTCAATAAAACATGGCATGTTGGGGATCTCGAGCAATTTGTATTATGATGGAAAGAAGGAAAAAGTGGATGGTCTCCATGTTCCAGGATGCTGGAGATTTTTGCATCACTTCAAAGTTTGCCTCTAAAGAGGGAGTTGTAATCATACATTGCCTGATGGAGTTCAGTTTTACAAAAACCTATCAGTGGAAGTAAAATACTATATTAAAATTTGGCTTTGTATAAAACAAAAAAAGTCAGGATTTTAGTGCAACAAATCAAAATACATTCATCTGAAGCAAAGTTTGATTTTTCATCGTGTGTACTTGGCAATTGCCAAGTTAACACATCTGTTCAGAAACGCAAAATGCGAGGAATTATAAGTTAAAGTCATACTGCGTCTAGATATTTTTGGTTGGATTTAGTTTATAACTGAACTGTTATCTAAAATGTAATTAAATAGCACAGGTTTCATTTTCAAGAGCACGTTGAATAGGAGATTATATATAGGCAAAAAACTTGCATGGCAAACAGTTTTGCCACGACTGTTCTTCGACATATTCTGAAATATGTGTCATAAATTATTCCAGTATACACGTTGAGTATTTTACAAATAGCGTACTGCAATAAAAAGCAGTAAATTAGTAAAATTAGTCAGCAAATTTCAGGAATGTGTGGAAAGTTATGCGGATGTTTGGATATAACGACAAATTGTAATTGCTATTTATTGTTGTATATAAATAGCTTATTTTTTCTTTCAAAGTAAGCATAAATATTTTTTGTTTTGTGAGGTGCAAATTGATAAGGATGAAACATAAGAATTAGGTCTTAATGAATCCCCAGAATATAAAAACATGTCATATAGAAACACGTTTATGCAAAAATTCACAAAATAAAACTGTTTTGATACGACTTTCGAGCTGGAATAACTCGTTTATTGTACTGCATAACATGTTTTATGCCTTGTTACTCCGTAAACGCGTTTAGACAACCTTGCAAAATTTTGGAGCAAAGAAATTTTTATGAAGTATGAATGTTATTTAATAATGTAAATAAATAACACATTTCTAATTATTTATCTGTAAAAATCATATAAATTGTTTAAGTAAATAGAAATTCTTGTTCAAAAAAAGCAGTTTCTGTAAGACACTACGGTTATCGTCCATTCGGATTTGGGAGAATTGTAACCCTAAAATGTTAACCCAAGTGTCTACATAAAAATTGGTAAACTAAGTTATGATACCTTCGTTGCAGCTTGACTAGTTTTAAGACTTTCATAAAAGGATAAGCTTATATGTTACTACATTTAATACTGTAACTATTCGACAGAATCATTATAAAAAGTGCAAAGTTTTATTGAAGATCTGACTTATGAGTAATTAATGTAAAGTTCTGCTCATTTTTTGTTAACCGATAATCCCTTCAAGACAAAATTGTTATGTTAAAAACTGGATTTCGTGCAGTGTACAAACTCCTGTGCAATGCAAATTGTTTGGATAAAAAATACTCACAAACTTTTTCAATCGAGTTTTAAATTATTGTAATTATACAACAAGCCTCGTTGGTGCCTCTTGTTTTTTGGAAGTGTTAATTAATATTATTAAATAACAGATTTTTGAACATATGTATTGTCAGTGCCTGACTGAGAAATTAAATATTTTCAAGAAAAACAGAGTTTTGTTATGACAATTTCACATCAATCCAATCAACTTTGGCTGGCACTGACACGAAAATGCTAATATCTACGTGGTACGAATTGTATTTCACTAATTTATGTTAGTTACGCAACATTTTGACGTCTGAATTGCTGCCAGGTTGAAATGTTATCTAATAAGGTATTTATATAACACATATTTATTACCTGTAGAAAACGACATGAAAATTTGAGAAAAGTGAAACTTCTGCAAAAGTAAGCTGTTTTTGTACGACATTCATTGTTTTCTTTATTATTTCAAAGGTATCAGAATCTACACTCTGGAAAAGTGAATGAACAAAGTCTAAAGTTTTTGTCTAAATTTGGAAATGTGTTCGATCGCAGTTAAAATCTGTCATGCAATGTAAGCATGGGATATGCGCTATAACGTTAGTTATATACAATGTGTACGAAGAACGTAGTAACACATTTAAAAATATAAACATCAGTTATTGAAATCCAGGTACGTAACGTTTGCCAGAAAGCTGCAAGTTGTAAAATTTTGTATGGCATTATTTATATGTGGTTAAAAAATATTTGTGATTTTATGGCGATTTAGTTCCCTGTTATTTGGTGTAAACAAGTAATTACAATCAAAGAGAATACTCCAAATAAATTTTAAACGTGGTTTGTAATTTTGTATTTCTGTTTTATTGTTTGGATTATCATACATAGAAATAGAATTTGGCAACCGGTGTTATTGCCTTGCGCATTCTGAATTTTTAAAATGAATATTTTTTGTTATTTGCTAAAATTCCGATAGCTTCAGACATTAAAAATATGGCAACGTATATTTTGGGTTATTCGCAAAGGGCAACAAACATTTTGTTTGAACATATTTATGCATATTGGCAGGATATATATAAAAACAAAATGAAATGTATAAAGGAAAACAGCTTAGCAGCAGCCCTTAAGAATTATTAAGCCATACCAGTTTTTTCAGATTGTTATTCAGATTATTTTTCGAATACTTTCCAGGAATTTATTAAATCACCAAAACTGCAAAATCCTGCTATAATACAAAGTGAGATCTTTTTTTGTCTGGTAATTGCACTTTGAAAATATTTAGGGAATGAAAACGGAGTCAATATTTGCACTTGTGAAAAAAAATATTTATTTATAGCAGCTCATCCAAATGAAGCGGTCGTCTGGCTTTGTCTCGTGTGATCAAAGGGGATATATCCCAACAAAGGGGAGTCGCAAAAATTGATTTTTTTTCAAATCACACATGTATTACTTTTTATTGATAGCATCGCAGACAAAAGTGCAAGGACTAGGTCGTGCCAAGCCGGCATACCGGCTTTGTCTCGAGTTTTCCAGCAAAGCCGTCTCCGAATAAAAGGGGAATCGTACTATGTACGCCGAAGAGCATTTTTAGCCGGGTTCCGAGTCTGCTGGGTGTGAAAGATGTTGACGCCCTGTGTGCATGGGCTCGAGCAAGTGCTCATTTAATATTCACATAGCTGGCGTGAAATGCAATAAAAATGATGTAGGGGCAGAAATATTTCCCTACTCTTATAGCTTGTCGAGATGCTGCTTTTCTTTCAGTTGGGGTTTGTCTGTCTGAAGGAACGTGCGTTTGCAAGCAAAAGGAAGACGTTTAATTATTTGGTGGTTTGTTTCAGTATTTTTACACTGAAATTAATTTTTGAAGGTAATACAAAAGGATAAAATGTGTCATAAACATTTTCTGTGAACCTGGCAGCAGTTTATTAAAAGATAAAAGATTGAGAAAAGTAAAAAAAAAACATTATATTGACGTCCAATAAATTGTTAGTGTCCTTGAAGAACATTTTTAATAATAACCCTGGTTGACAAATTTCTGTTAATTATTAGGTGTAGAAATAATTAATGCAAATATCTTTTGCAAGTCACGGGTTAGTAAATTCGTGTAATCCTACTTTTTTTGCAGAAGAACTATTATTTGCAACATTATGTATAATTGGCAAGAAGACTGCAAAAGTGCAGATTATATTGTTAGGCGTGTTTCATTTCTTAGTATTTCGTTGGGGAAAGTTGAATAAAAAGTGTTGACATTATCATAATCCAAAATGGTTTTGAGTAGTGACTTGAAGTGTAACTGTGTAATGTATTGACTTTTGTGTTGCGCGGTTGGACAACACGTGATTTAACTAGTGCATTCGAATCATATCGTCTTAGAACTTAAATCGAGACAACATTGTTGTGAATTCTTAAAAGGATTGTGTTTTAATTTGTTTTAACAGAACCTATGTTATTCAGCAATCAAATTCCATTCTAAGAAAACCTCATTTGGCTTTTGAGAAACAAAGCGGTTTCCATCCCAATTCCTCTAAAAATGAGTAAGTGCAAGTGCTTTATATATTTTGTAAATTAACTGCAGTAGAAACGGACTAGGGGGTATTAAGAATTCTGGTTATTTTCCATCCTTTTGTTGTAACATGGTATTACATGTAGGGTTCATGTCTAAATATAAACGAAAACGTGTAGCTGCTACGGACAGCACAAACGGTAAAGTTGACATGGCATTTTTAATTATCTTAGGGAAAAGCCAAGAGGGAATTTCCTAGAAGAGCAGGCTTTTTTAAAAAAAAAGAACCAAACGAAATAGTGGTTTTTTTAGAAACATGTTTTATGTGTATCATTCCAGTTAAAAGCATTATCATGTTCCATGAGAGCATTTACTGAGCAATAAAAATCTGAAGAAATTTTACAGTATGCCCAAATAGCAATTTGAAATTACGAAAACTATTAAATCTTTATGACTTTTTCTGACAACAAACCAGTTTTATTTAAGTAACTTAGCAGCAACGCGGATAATAATCATGAGGAATATTAAGAATTGCTGATGATTCCAGATAGTTAGTAAAATCATTTTTAAATACGTATCATACTTTCTAAACCAACATTGTGTTTATGGGTAATACAGAATCATGATAAGATTGAATTTAAAGCATTGTTGTTCCCTTGCCAAAAAGATCTTGCACGATTTTTTAAAAGTTGTTGAAGTAGGATTATGTCAAGTTAACTCCAAAAGAAAGGGAAAGGGTAATACAGAACAAAAAAGCTTATTTCATATCAATTTTTTATATCAGAATTGGCCAGATGTGAAAAATGTTTGCACCTATTGCAAACTGGGCTTGAGCAATTGTTCATCACATATTCGTTTTTTTCTTATTCAGAATGACTGATTTCAGTTTGGTTTGGATTTATACAAACTTGTATTGTACAGGGCAAAAAAATCCATTGAAAGATTCCAGCCGTCGGGAAACTGGCTTTGTTTCCAGATTTTATCTCCGAATGAAAGGAAAATCACACGAAACGTGACATCATGTTTCACACTCGGCTTTTCTTTTTTTCCGAGTACACTGGGTGTGAAAGCTGTTGTAACTCACTGAGTGAGCAGGGGCTCGAGCAAGAGCTCATATATTATTTACTACTGCTTTGCTTGCTTGATACGCAGAAGGGATGGGCTAGAGTCAAAATGTTCCCATATTTCTCCTGCAGTTGGGGTTTGTTCGTCTGAGAGTTAAGACGATTACAAGTGAAACGGAAACTGTTAGTTGCTTTGTTAAAATATTTTTAGAACTAGAAGAAAATATTCTAACGTACTTTAAAGCCCACTTAACTTTCGCTATATCAGCGTTATAAAAAATAGTAAAATTGTTGACAGAATCGTGCAATATTTGGCAACAATTGACAGGGGTTGGTAATAACTTTACTCCTTAATCCCAATTTGTGTCAATGTAGCTTTGTTAAATATTTTCAACCGTGCATAAATTATTACAAACTTCATGTATTTTTTTTACAATATTTGGAATATTGAAAATTGAACCACAGCTTTAATTTGATTTGAAGTAAGACTTCAAAGGTGTGAGAAAAATATGACAATTGTGATAGCGGCTGAATTCTGCGGTTAGTGAAAGTTGTGTATAATGGATTTCAAAGTGGTTAAGTTCAAATGGCATTTTAAAACTATTTCTTGTAGAATCATTGACATTGGAATTTTTTATAATCAGTTTGTGTAGTTTCGTGGAGCAACTGTTCAAAAGTACGTCAAGAAGACCATTACCTGTGCCTGGCTATACCTTTTAGTGCCTTAATTGCCTGGTAAACTTTTATTTTTATTTAGAGATAAGATACTTAAGACATTTAACGAGTGCAAATTTTTTGCATGTTTTTTCAATCAACAATTTGGCTTTTTTTGTTCACAGAGCCCTGAGCTGTTGCCGCAGACACAAGGAAAAAAGAATATTCCTGCCAGTTCTACAACAACCTTTTACGCGGAATGGGGAACTGTGGAGGTTAAAAGATGCGCAGTTTCTTTTAAAATACATCACTTAGTGCACCACACTACCTCTCAGCGGTACGTTCTTTGAAATAGATATAGCAAATAAGGTTAGGTTGTTACACAAACGAAATATAACTCAAGCTTTTAAAAAATGATTGACAACATTTTCGATTTTTAACTTGTATTTGCAGGAAAATCTAGGCGTGTATTCAGCGGTCAACATGGGTCCTCATGAAGCCGTCGGCTTGACTCCTGGTTTGAGCAGATACAATCAATAGGTACTTGCACATTTTTAAGTACCGTTAACATAAGAGTAGTTGTAAGTGTCACCAAATATTGGGCACTACGAAAGTTAGTAAGTAATCTAATTATAGTTACGCATTATCAGTTGATAATATGGTCCAGCAAAGAAAAGGAAGAAATAGAAGCACTAGATGGCTTAAAAGTTTTTTCTAAATCATAGAAACCAAAAAGTGTTTAAACTTGAATAAATTTTTAGGATTCACAGCTAATAAGTTTAATCTGGAAGTTTTAAAAATAACAAGTTGGCGTGCTCATTTCAAAATACAACTATTGGCAAAATATGTATATTTAGATAGGTTTTTAGCAAAGAGGTTGTTTAAATTGGTGAAACACAAGACTTAGTTATGTGTTGTAGTATTAATATTTCTTACTTCACGTATCATTACTTCAGGCTATGTTTCAGGCCAGAAGAGTAAAAATGACATTGCAATTTATTTCGGAAATATAATTGCAGAGCGTTCAGACGTTACTCCAGAAAGATGTAAATTATGTTTCTCTGTCAAACTGTAGATTTGAGCAAAAAGTTCTCACAATTTTGAATCTTGTACAAAAATGCTAATATATTAAAACTATTGATAAAACTGTGGGCAATACGAAAGTTTAAGTAATGACTGGGATGCACTTTTGTTATATTTGCATCCAATTACTAACCAACAAATAGTGTGAAACAAAAACACATTGAAACGGTAAAATTCAAAATACATGTGCTTTACCAGATTATTAAAATATATTTTAACATTTTAAGGTATAAAATGTTAATCAACAAAATAAGGAGAAAAACCAGATAAAATTAAAATACGTTCATAGTCCATTTTTGAAATTTGCAGTAACCTTTCAAAAATTGGCATATTTAGAACTAGTTTACCGCCGTCACTATGAAATTACTGATATTTCTTTTCAAAAAATAACCCAAAATTTCCGGGCTAGATGAAAAGTACACTACTGTTTTTAACCGATTTCTTTGATCATTTATTACAAATTCATTTTTTAAAGCCAGGAAGAATCATGAGTCGACAAAAATTGAAACTGGAAAATGTTACAGGATAAATGCCATTTAGGTAGTGTACATCAGGGAAAGAAACTAAATTATGCTGCAATCTGCACATATTTCAATTACACGCAAAAACATCCGCAGATAAAATTATGTATAATTGATCTTCAAAACTAATAAGTTATCTGTTTAATCACCTGTTTTGGCTTTTAATGATAAGCAAATTTTGAACCTATAAAAATTTTGCAACACTGACGTGAAACTTAGTAGTCGTAACATGTTTGGATTGAGAGAATGAGATTATGTTTTTAACAAGCAAATAGCACAGACAAATAGCAACATAGTGTCACGCAAAAACAGGGATACAAAATGTATTTGTACATTATTCTTCTACGTTATGCAAAACAAGCCAACAATAAAATGTGTTATGTTGGCTTTAATAGTGTGATTATATAAACCAAGGAAGAAACGTCTGTTCATCGTTTCCTAAGGTACTAGCCAAGCGTGTGCGTGATGATTATCCAAACTGGAATGTCCTTTTTCGGCTCGTATTGAGTCTAAGTCTAAACTGAACGTTTGTTATAATACGTTGACATTTGTCAACGTTCAGTTTTCTCATGTCCAATTGAATTTCTCTGCCATTTCCGAAAAAAATGGTGTTGATATCGATTTCTAGTAGTTTTTTGCTTCCAGCGGTTTTAGCACTTATTTCTGAGCTATAAGCAAGCATTAACAGCTTCAAGCATTATCCAGTATTTTGTGTTGCATTCAAGTCCCTTAAGGATGTACTTTCTCTGATCTGGTGTTTCTGGAGTTTGATAACAAAACTGCGAATGTAGTAGAATTGAAAGGTATCAAATGCTACTGCAGAAGAATTAGAAGCACATAGGAATATCCCTTTTTAAATGGGTTATTAGTGCTTGCATAAGTGCTAAATCTTTTGGACATTTTCAAACTTGATAAATTGTTGTATTAAAATTTGCGGAGAAAAATAACTTATGCAAATTTGAAGCGAATAATTTATCCCATTTTAATTAAATAATTCAACAAATTAAAACTTGTACTGTAGTTTCAAAACATGAAACGTAGAAAAAAGTATTAAATATTTCGGATACGTAATTATGAACAATTAAGTTCTTAAAATGTTTAAATTTCCAAACTGACGTGCCGCTGCTACAAAACTTTCTTGGATTGATTCAAGACTCACATTTAAAATCAAATTTGTAGCTTGTAAAAGATGAAGCCAGTGTTTTGAAAGAAAGGTTACATTCCAGTAATGGAGTTTACGTATCATTATGTATCCGTCCAGAAACATGCAAATTACAAATGGCAGTGTTTACGCTTTACCACATAAAAGACCAATGCAAGCTAAAAAGGATTCTCGGCAAGTTCTATAGCAATGAAATAGAAATGTTGTTAGTTCAATCAGGTGAAGTGAAACCCTTAAAAATATTCGGACGACCTGATTAGCAATAACAGTGTTGATTTTATTACCAACACCGTAAAAACATACCAACTTTTGAAAATGAATACAATAAATCAAATCGTCCTGAACATAGAATCAGATAGAATATCCAACTTTAGCTCCACTCCAGTTTTGGTTTCCCAAAATACATCCACATTTTAAAGGTGTAACGTGTGGATTATATTCAATAATAAATAAAGCAAAATAGCGAAATGAAGAATTGCGAAGAAAACAAAAAGAAATTGCAACCTTTAGGAATTGTTTTGGTGATAGCCAGTAAATGACAAAAATGTAAAATATGTTAGAAAATACAACACATTTCAAACTTTACAAAGCAAGTTTGTATTAAAATTGTATTTATATCTAAAAAATGAAATTCATTTGGTTTTTTACCGTGAAAGTTTGCAAGGCTTTGTTTAATGTAGGACAACATGCAACAGCTTACATTCATAAACAGATTTAAAAGCACGCCAATTAATGATGACAGCGTGTGGTTTGCACTTCTCTTCTTTCCCTCTTAAACGTGGCATTTAGGAACCAATCATATGTGCTGGAATTATCGAAATATTACAAATACCCGCACTGCTGAAAAAAGGTAATTATTTTTTTTTTGCCTTTTTAGCTGGCTTTATATAAAAATGTACAAGCGGATAGCGGTAGCTTTTAACTCGTATGCCTGGATTGATTGATTGATTGATTGATTGATTGATTCGTATTGCAACGTTTGTCCAAAATGTTTCAAGATATTCATATTAGTGTAGCTAAACCAAACAAGCAGTAAAAGTTTCCACGTATCAGCTGGCCATTTGCTGAAAAGTATTTAATTAAACAAATCTATGAGAACTTCTCATTGAGAAGTAGTTTATTCAAATAGATATCCTTAAGAAGTTGGATTCCGTTACGTAATAATAGATAAACTCTAAACCACAAATTTAAATCAAATTAAAATTTTGCTGCTAATCAAGTTGTTGGGATGAGTCAAATTATTTCATTGCATTCTTCATTCTTGTTTACCAATTCACACTCACAATTCTTACTTGATAGCTAGAATGTTTTAAAATATAAAATGTTAGCGTTTAATATTTCCACTTAATAGTATAATACTGCCAGCAGTTAAATGTATTAATTGCTGGTTTCTTTAAAAATATTTGAAATTCAGAAAACGCTGAAAGCATCCTAATAAACCAATAGAATCGATACCCTTGCGCGGAATTTCTTGCCGGAATTCACTGATATTTCACTATTTGACCAAGTACAAGAGTCCAAACGCTTTTGTTTGGATATCTACGTCGTGTTTGACATAGATGTTCAACTTCCATTGCGTTTCATTGTAACTTGTCGCTGTCCATCTGCAGCTTCTCTCCATATCAATTTCTAGTAAACACAACCGGTACTCCTACGTTAATCCTTTTTATTGGATATTTTCCTACACAGGAAGGAAGTCAATGTAGGACTTGCCTCCTTGAATAATATTTTGAAATGGCACAAAATATCAAACCGCAAAAAATATTGAGGTACAAAACTATTAACTCAAAGCTGTTTTCTGTTTGCGGCGAACAAGGAAGTTGCAAAATATACGTTGATGTTGTATCTCTTTATAAAATTTGTAGAAAAACAAGTACATGTATAACTTGTTGTTGCAAACAAATATTTATTACTATCAGAATTATTCAATGTATTTGAGTATGTCCAAGCAATGCGTCAACAATAACAATAACAATCGTCATGCCAAAACATTAAAGGCAATATCAACTGACTGATGAGCATTTGAAATACGAGGCTGAGCCAATTGAATTGTTATTTCTGATTCACTGACTAATGGGTCATATACCCTGTTCACCCAGGGGAATATCAAACGAGTTTAAAATATCTAGGGTTCAGGTTTTGACTAAATGAATCACTACACCTAATATGGTGTGATTCTGACAAACCCTATCATACTGCCAAGGAGGTTATCTCTGTTATGACCCCAGGGCAAAACTAAATTGTGGTTTATAGCAATTATTTTCATAAAGCGTTTTTATGCAACTATAATTTTTGACCTTGACTTTTCGGTCATGCTTGTGCGTTTAATACCTAATGTCGGGCAAAAATTTTAGTCTGAATAAGAAGCGGTAAGTGCTATTTAACATGAGCATGATCAATTCAGCTCATCGACTTAGCTAATTATTAAGCCGCACTGAATACATGGCTTTTAACCATGGAATTACGGAGTGTTAATTCGGGATTAATATGATGATTTAAACTTTTTATGGAACTGCAAAAATAATGTAGAGTAAAATTTAACGGAATTCTGCATATTTTTGAAAAACGTATCAAACAGGGATACCTTTATATACATGGTAATATATAAGCTTTTCGTGTAAATAAAAAAGTCACTTAATGAATGTGCATTATGTTGACTTAGAAGTAACTCAAGAAAATTAAGTTTACTATTTCGTTACAATGAAAATTTGTAACATACCAATTTAGTCTATCAATAATTTACATCTTCATGGAAATACGGCAAATCATTTCTATGAAAATATTATATAAAAATCTAATGCGTTTTAAGGTTTTACTATCGCATGCCAATAAACAAAATACAAGTAAAAAGACGGATTTGTTACGAAAATTTGCAAGTAGTATTTTTCTGAATGACACGTACTTTGGCCCGGTTGACTTCTACCTAGAAAACTTTTCTGGTTTCCTGGGTAGGTACATACAGGAAAAAATGCAGAGACTTAGATGTAAGTTTCAGACTCAGAATGCCAATGTTTTTTTCAATACAGAAAGGGTATAAATGCCTTAACACGTGGTCATTATTTTTTCTGGGTTTTTTCAAGTACACTATACAAAGTACATATGCCTCATCCATTATCTCTGGTACAGAGTCAAAATTGAAAATTTTACTTAAATCTTACTAACGATTTTGTCAAAAGAACTTACCAGCACAACATTTGCTTTAAATTTGTATGTTTTATATGTAATTTTGATAATAGTCTTTTACTTAACTTTTGTACAGTTGCACTGGAATACCAAACCAACAGTAAAATGTGTTACGTGCTGGTTTGGTTTACATAAATTATCCTATTAAGCTGCAACACTCATTTGGTGCTAAAATATACTTTGCGTAAAAATGTATCTTATGCAAAACTCCTTTGAAACTGACAACAAGTTTTCAAACTGGTAATGGTTTTATCTTTGTAATCATAATACTGTGAACTATACGCCACACACATAAATACAGTAAGCTAGAAGCCAGCAATGTTTAAAGTTCAATTTGCTTGATGATTATGCTACTTCGGAAAATGTTGTGAAGCTTAAAATCCAGATCATGGTTATATCTGCGTAAAATAAATTACGATACTGTAAAAAGTTAATGTGTATAAAATGTTGATTTCGGTGGCTAAATAACTTGATGATAGATGAATAGATAAACAAAAAATGGGCGTTGTTTTCATGAAAGTCATTTTTATAATTGACACAAACGCCAACATGGAATAAAAAGTCTTCTTGTCATCTTTGGAAAGACCAGAACTGGCTGCTAAAAACCAAGCATATACATGGCAAGAGTCACTTTATCACAAAATTAGGAGAACAGAGATTGCATGGTAGATTAAATCAACTTTAAAATTTCCGTGTCCTTAAATTGCATTCAAATTTACTTGAATTGGTAACCTAAAAATTATATCAAGAGCAATCGACCCTTTTCATAAAACTTCGGAGAAACTGATTAGCAAAACGTAGTGTGATCCCGTTTGCAATTTTATTTTCTCACGCAGGGACACTTTGATAGGTTTTTAATTTATTAATTCGTTTAACAAGTCTATGTATAAAGCACAAATTTAAACTGGAACTGCAAATCACCCATTAGTTCAGCTTTTAACAGTTTTAAGATTTCAAAAAAAATACTTTTTAACTTTCTTTTAGCGCGACTCTGTAAAAATTGGATACGTTTAAAAAACCAATACTGACATCTTGCGCAGAACTTGCAACAAAATATCTCTTGATATTTTGTGACAGTAGGTATTAAGTTAGAGGGGGTTTGGCTTATCGTAGAATTGTAATTTTCAAGTACTTAACTAATCACATATCACAGGTACGATGTGTTGATGTAAATAATAAACTGTTAAACACTGAGCTATTTTAAAACGTATTTAAGTAGTAAATGGGTTTTGCAAGCACCGTTATATGTGAGTGCATATCTCAGCCTTGTTTTTAACCGATGATAGATTATGCTAGATATAAAACTGCACTCTAGTTGGGATTGATGCGGCATAACTGAGTGCAGTGCAATTGTTACAAAATAACAGTTGATTTACGAAAAGATTAAACCGGTTAGAAACGATGTTTGTATAACTACTCATTTTTCCTATTTAAAGGAGTGGACAGACAGCATGTTATCTAGGCACCTAACTTGTACAAAAGGGAAACCAAAAACTAGAGCCAACATTTCTCTCTGAATGACACATTGTAAATTTCTGCGCAAAACTAGAATGAACAAATTTGCAATGTATACCACGTCAACAGTAAAATGTATTACATGTTGGTGTTTTAAAATACTTGCAATGTACCAAAAAATGACATCTTCATAATTCAATCAACTATATTAAAACTTCAAAAAATTTGGACAAATCAATTAGTAAACAGTATGCTTTAAACTTTCCATGAACAGCCACGCAATCAAATGTAAAAGTATTTTAAAGTACGCATAGGAAAATAGTAATCATCGGTTTGTTTTCTCAAATTTTATCCGCGTTTTAAAGGTATAAAATGTGAAATTAAATTGTTAATAAATAACTCAGTGTGATATGATATAAAATGAGTTTGTCATAGAATAAAACATAAAAAGTTTAACCAGCGGTTTTACTGATAAATCGCGAGTGTAAATATGTTGAACTTTTTAATGGAACTAAACAAATTTTTATTGTATTTCCGATCTGCAAAAAAGACCACTTAATAAAAATGGTCTTAATTAGCTTTTACAAGTATGTCACCCTGCCACTGAAATGCTACTGAAAATTTATATGTATATGCGCAATATATAGTTTGTATTTTTTGCAAACAGAACAATAAAAAATGTATGTGTGCTGATCATTGCTGTTGGGACTGTAATGTCTACCTTTATAAATAATAAATTGCAGTTTCTTAATTCATGATACAATAAAATAAAAATTATGAAACAAAACAATATGAAAATAAGTGAATATATATATGTTTGTTACTATCGTTCTGGTTGGTATGTTTTTTGTAGAACTTAATCAACTTATAGAACAAAAAATAAAAATAAAAATTTTGAAGTTTCAGAGAACATTATTGATTTGCATATACCACAAAACACGTTCATGGACAATTCCCAGGCGACAGCGTAAACGACAAGAGCATCACAGACGGCAAACAAATCATAAAGTCAAAATAACATTCAAGCAAAATTATCAGGAGGAAAGGTATACCATCCCTTTGATGACAGGACAAAGCATACAGAACTTGCAGTTGTGTCACTGCAAAGCATCGATTTTTTTTCTTTTTTTGTTATAAAAGTAAAAACGTATGAAAAAGTAGGAAAGATGCTGACACACCGGAGAATAAAACAGCATCCTAATTTCTGGTGCATTGCTTTAGTGGACAACTTGAAGGGTGGGGTTGTGAAGAATGGATTTTAGCTTTTCATAGCAAAACAATATAATACGAAGTTTCTCTTTTTCTAAATTATTTAGGGTTTATGTCAGCTTAAAAGCTTTTTTGTGTTCCATGTAAACACATATATTCCGCAAGAACCCCATTCAAGTTTACGCAGTGTGCAAAAAAAACTATTAAATTTTGAATGAGTTTTTTTGAACCAAACCAGTTTAAGGAGAAGAGCAACCCTGGAACTGAGATAAGGGGTATTGGGGCATATTGATGATTTCATATTTGATTACGTTTGGGATAACATATTGGACCATATGTATGTGTCTTTAAAGGGATTTTTTTGCATAGTATGCACCGTATTACCAAAACTGCGTATAAAGACCCGTTCTAGAACACCAATCGAACTATAAACTCTTTTACCTCAAATTTTTATCTTTTTTCTGTGAGTCGCATTTTGTATGCGTATGACGCAACGTTTGGAATAGTAAAATTGAGTCATTGTTTGCATTTGGCAAAAAAAACGTAGCAGCAGCTGCAGGGCATCCAAATGGGGCGGTAGTCTGGCTTTGTCACAAGTTATCAAGCTTAACATCTCCGAACGAAGAGGGAGCCGTACAAAAGGTGACAGCTTTTTCCCTACATTTTTACCCTCACATATGAAGTTCAGAGTCTGAACTCAAAGGGTGTGAAAACTATTGACAAGATTTGCTCAAATGCTTATACACTTAAAAACGAAATGGGTTGGTTCAAAGATTCTAATTTTGCATTTTTATTATTCAAGTAATTTCCGTCGTTTTTTGATCTATTCAGTATATCTTTTTTCTCCAGCCAAGCAAGCATTGCAAACAAGCGAGTCGACTGCTTTGTGCCAGGCTGGATGCTGCTTCGTCTCGGCAACCGTGAAAGACAATAGGAAAGGTAAGTGTTCTCCGGCAAGTCGTCTCCGAATGAAAGGGGAGTCGTACGACGTACGACGCACAACATTTTTTGCTTGGTTCCGAGTCCGCTGGGTGTGAAAGCTGTTGACGCCCTGTGTGCACGGGCTCGAGCAAGTGCTCATTTCATATTCATATTGCTGGGGTGAAAAGCGGATGACGTAAAACAAAACTTCCCTATTCTTTTACAAGCGAGTCGCGTCGTAGTTTTTTCCTGCAGTTGGGGTTTGTCTGTCCGAGAGAACGCAAGCTGAAGCAAGACTTTTATTTTATTTTTTATTTTTTTTGCTTAAGTATTTTTACACTGAAAATAATGTTTTATATGCAAAGAAACACAGTTTAAACCAAGTATCACCATTTAAGTCAGAGTTATAGAAGTTCATTGAATCGTAAAATATAACTAAAGTTAAAACAAACTTAAATTGTTTCTCCTTGAGAAATTATTTTTAAAGACTGTTTTGTGATTTTTGTAACCAAGTTGGTTTTATTGTTGGGTGTGGTGCTTATTAAAAATATCATAGTCTGAAAATCGTGGGTTAGTAAGTTTTGAAATCTGAAATCTTGTATGTTTTGCCTTAGAATAATATTTGCAGCATAACATTTATTTGGCAACAAGACAGCAAAATCAGTAAATAATTTTTTTCGTTCATCCGCTATGTTCTTTGGGTGGTGAAACTTGTATTTAAAATGCTGACATTAGTGTTATTCAAAATGCTTTTTTATGGGATTGGTGGTGTAATTGTGTATTGTTTTGAACTTTGTTATAGTGTGTGACAGCATTTGTTGTAACTGGTGCAGTCAAATAATATTCTTCAGTATGTGGTCTTATCTAAAAATTGGTACGTATTTTTTATATAATCTTAACACGACTCAGATATTTTATGCTGTAATTCCATCTTATATATTTTTTAAAGCTTCAATATTAAGCACTATATTTTTTCGTTTACGCAGGAGTAGACAAACGAATATGTTGGATCAAAACAGTTTTGGATCCACATACCAGGCAAAAATGAAAATTTGGCAGCAGGGGAATCGCCAAAGTGCGGAGTGCAACAACAACACCTGATGACCGGGTTTTGCATATCAAGCAGCAAGAGCCGAATGGTTTAGTCCAACAGCAGCGTTTTGTGGCAAATTTCAAAAACAATGACCAACAAGGTTAGATATTTTCTTTACAAATGCATCTACAGCTTTAGACGAAATTTTAAAAATTGTGTATTTTACCTTGCTATTTCCAGCACAACTTACACATGCACTCATCAGATTTCATCCCAACATTGCATTCCTCCAAAGAAGGCATCTGTTTGGCTCCCAAGTAGGTACCCAGTATTATTGTTCTTTAATTATTATTGACGATTTTACAGTTGATTTCGTTAGGGGGAGATATATTAGATTATGTGTACGTGACTGCAGATTTTCTGTAATAGATAGTTTTTTTGCATATGTATCATATAGCCAAAGCTGCGTTTTTGGGGTTATGAAAACCTATTCTAGAAAACAAAGTGAATTCTAAACAATATTTGCATCTTTTGTATGTAAACTGCATTTTTATGCGTATAACGCTAGGATTACAAAATAGTAAAATTCAGCCATTGTTTGCTTTTGACAAAGAGACGGTAACAGCAGCACATCCAAATGGGACGGCAATCTGGCTTTGTCAGGAGTAATCATGCGTAACATCTCCGCATGAAACGTGATAGCTTTTTCCCTTCCTTTTCTCCACATTTCTGAATATGTTGACAGGCTTTGCTCCAATGTTTATATACTATTCAATATGTGACAATGGGTTAAGAAGCAGAAGTTGTTTGGTTAAAAAAATCCAATTTCGCATTTTTAATCCTCTCCTTTCTCTCGTGTTTGATCTGCTCAGCATGGTATTATTTCGCCATCTCAGCAAAACGTTTTGAAAGAATGGATATTCGCAAGTTGCATATATATTACTTCTTATTGATAGCATTGCAAACAAAAGCGAGACGATTAGGTCGTGCACAAATACTGGCTTTGTCTCCAGTTTTCGGCAAGCTGTCCCCGAATGAAAGGGGAGTCCAACGACGTATGTTGCGCAGCATTTCTGCTAGGTTCCGAGTCCGCTGGGTGTGTAAGCTGTTCACACCCTTTGAGCACAGGCTCGAGCAAGTGCTCATTTCATATTCACGTTGCTGGCATGAAAAAAGGAATGAATGGCGTAAAGCAAAAATTTTCCCATCTTTATACAAGCTAGTCGCGTCGTTGTTTTCACAGCAGTCGGAATTTGTCTGTCCGAGAGAACGCAAGTAAAATTAAGACTTTTATTTTTTGCTCAAGTATTTTTGCACCGAAAAAATTGTTTTATGTGCAAGGAAACACAGTTTAAACGCAGTATCACCATTAACATCACAGTAATTGCAGTTTAGTGAAATATAAAACATTAGTAAAGTCAAAACAAAATATAATTGTTCCTCTTTCAGGAAAATATTTGAGATTGTTTTGTAATTTGTGAACCAAGTTTCTTTTATTGTTGGGTGTGGTGTTTATTAGCTCGCTGCGTCAGCAGGTGAGCTTATTAACGGGTAGTGTGTCCGTGTGTCCGTGTGTCCGTCTACTTTATTTTTGGGCTCCAGACCAGCAGATGGGGTCTAAACCAGGCTATTTGGGGTCAAAATCAGGCTATTTGGAGTCAAAATTAGGCTATTTGGGATCAAAATCGGGCTATTTAGGGTCAAAATCGGGCTATTTAGGGTCAAAATCGGGCTATTTAGGGTCAAAATCGGGTTATTTGGGGTCAAAATCAGGCTATTTGTGGTCAAAATCAGGCTATTTGGGGTCGAAATCGGGCTATTTGGGGTTAAAATCAGGCTATTTGGGGTCAAAATCGGGCTATTTAGGGTCAAAATCGGGCTATTTAGGGTCAAAATCGGGCTATTTAGGGTCAAAATCGGGCTATTTAGGGTCAAAATCGGGCTATTTAGGGTCAAAATCGGGTTATTTGGGGTCAAAATCAGGCTATTTGTGGTCAAAATCAGGCTATTTGGGGTCAAAATCGGGCTATTTGGGGTCAAAATCAGCAAACCTGGATCAATTAGACCCAGTATTATCTTTTATAGAGATGTTTTACTTATTGTAGATGGGCAAAATGGGCTTTAAACCAGATTAAATGGGGTCTAAACTAGGTCTTCCGCAGCGAGCATTTTTAATGGTTTACCATTCTCTGGTTAAAAATATCACAGTCTGAAAATCGTGGATTAGTAAAATCTTGAAATCTGAAATCTTGCATGTTTTGACTTAGAATAATATTTGCAGCTTTGTATTTAATTGGCAACAAGACTGCAAAAATGTGAATAATTTTTTTTGCTTGTTTCATCGCCTACGTTTTTCGGTGGATAAAAGTTGTATTAAAAATCGGGACATTCTTGGTATCCAAAAAACCTTTTAAAAGTGATTTGTGGTGGAATTGTGTAATGGTTTGAACTATGTATAACAGTGTGTCACTGAATGTGTTGTAACTAGTGCAGTCAACATATATTCCTTAGTACGAGGTCCTGCGTAAAAATTGGTACGCATTTCTTTTTATAGACCTTGAGATTGAGACATTTGATGATGTAATCACATGTTATATATTTATAAACTTCTATGTTAAGCACTTGAAATACTTTTCATTTACCCAGGAATAGAAAAACGGACATGTTTGATCACAGTAGTTTTGGAGCCACATACCAGACAAAAATGCAAATTTTGGCGGCAGTGGAAGGCCAAGTTGGAGAGTTTGGATGACCAAGATGACATCCTGATGACCAAGTTTCGCAGATCGAGCAGCACTAGCCACATTGTTTATTCCAGTAGCAGCCTTCCCTGGCAACTTTCAAAAAACACTAACACTAGGTAAGATTTTTTCATTACAAAATGCAACTCTCACATTGGACGAAGTTTTTAAAAAAACGTGAATTTTACCATGCTATTTCTAGCAAAATTTACACATGCACTCATCAGATTTCATCCTAACATTGCATTCCTCCCAAGAAGGCATCTGCTTGAGCCCCACTTCCTTGAGCTGCAGTAAATTAGTAGGTACCCAGTATTGTTCTTATAATTCAATAGCAATTAGATTAAGATTAATATAAATTATATTATATCTAAATATAAAACAGAAGTATCTGCTAGTTTACTACACACTTAGAAACACACCTATCAAAAGTAATGATCAGATAAAAACGTAAAAGTAGTCACTAGTTGATTCATAAGCTTATTCAGGTTTAGAGAATCGTCGTGTTATTTAATCAAAATGGAAATGTTTTGGAAAAGTGGATACAAGTAAAATTAGCAAACTTTATTTTGAAAAAATGGACAGGAGACCTTACCTTAAGAGACTACGGATGAGATGGTGTACTGGAATGATTCTAAAAATCATTTGATACTAATCCTACTTTTCAAATTTCTTTTTGTAATGCAGTGTCGTTGATTCCAAGCAAAAATGCATTATAAAACATAAGACGTAACTACGACAGGAAAAATTGAATGTTAGAGAGGGATGCCAGTTAAAAAGCAAAAATTACACAAGTACAGTGTTTGTGTTCACGACTTGTGAGAGTGTTCAGGGATTGAGCCGGAGATAACTAACTCTTCTTTCGTCAAAGTTATGAATAGAAATACGAAGTACCCATTGGATTTGTATACCCTGCTTATTCCTACAGACCAATGGGAACAATAGAAACAATGGAACCGAGACTATGCATGTATAAACAGGAGGGTATAGAATTTTTTTTATACGGAATACTAATTTTGCATACTTTTGAATTACGCAAACTCGAAATATTTATCACATATCAAATGTAAGATATGATGATGTGAAAAGTAACCGATCTCTTGCTTCCTTTAAAAGAAAAAAAGGAAGGAGCAGAAATTGCAACTCCAAATAAAATGACTAGGAATGGTACGGAGCAAGTTGTGCCAGTTTTTTTGTTGTTTAATATAGTACAATATGCAACAGCCAGAACTCATAAATAGATTTAAAATCACGTCAGGAAAGAGGAAAAACTGGCTGCTGATAAGAGTTAACTGTTATTGCTTTTTAACATGGTATACAAGATTGTTTCATGTGTGGTCACAAATCACAGGTAAATTTTGAAACATGAAAATTTTAAATCACCAACGTGAAAACTGTTAGCCGTGGCATATCTATATTAAAAATAGAATGGGACCCAATCTACAAAATTTCATTGAATATGCGCGGTTTACGTACAGCATAAAGCAAGTAGCAAATGACCGCATAAAAGAAGCATATTCGATCATGGTTAATGCGTAGAATATGCGTACGCATGTATGCTTGAGAAAAATATAATATGCGCAGAAACTGCATAAAAAAGTATGCGTGGAATATGCGCAAAAATTGCAGGTATTTTGTCCACTTAATATATATCTAATCAATACATATACTACGCATATTACAAACTGCAAAAAACATCTGCTTTTATTAACGAACTTGCTTTATTAAATGAATACAATTAAATTGTAATAATTTGCTTGGGTAATGACTGGAGACACTTGAACGTTTAAATGACCTAATGACAATTTACCGGCTCCCGATGACGAAACGTCCTTCCCAGTTTCTTTGGTGCTGGTTAAATGCACATTTCCGGTTCTCGGGTGCTGACGAAAGGAGCTGGCTAACGATTGGTTGAAGGTCCCTCAGTATTCAGATGAGTGCTGGTTGACAAACTACTTTAAAACCTAATAAACAAACCCGACAAACACCGGATTTAATTTCTTGCTAAATGTTCACAAAATATACTAAGCACTGTGCTTGGTTGCTAAATATCACTAATTTTTACCTACTAGTCCCAACAACGGCTTACTGGATGCGATTAGTAGATCAACACTATGGTCACCAACACTATCGCTACATGATCCTGATTTCCGACTGACAATGTTGCACCCCCTGAAGGTCTGGATAACCACGCTCCAACGGCTATCACTTCTTGATCGCTTTCCAAATTTGACCCCTCCTCAAACTTGTTAAGTGTATTACGGGCACCAATTAATTCAGCTAAATTTCATTCTCAACTGTCCGTGCTTTATGGAACAAGATGCTTTATTCGCTGTCCGTAATTTTTTACCTAACTCTTCGTGTATCACGCAACTTAGTTTATGCATTGATTATGCGTGGAATATGAACAAGAATCAAAATGCTGCAGAAAATTTTAAGATCTATTCTGCGCATAAAGCATGTGTGTTTGTATCAATTTTTCTTCAATGCATTTTACGCGCATATTCCACAAATCAATAATTTTATAGTTATCGATTACGCGCATATTATTTCTCAGAAAAACTGCGCATTATTTGGCAGCGTCGCTGCAACATCGTTTCGATTTTAAATCCAAGTGTTTTAAATTTAAAATGCGCATATACGATTGTTATTATCTAATATCGCAACTTGCAACGTGAATTATGCGTGGATGTAATAAAACTTTGTAGATTGGGGAGATTGGGTTTTAAAAAACTACTAACATGTCAAAGGTATGACACGTTTTTGTAAAAAATACCTACCAATTTTGGACACTGATCATTTTGTGCAAAATTGAATTGCTATTGCGGATTCTCATTGTCACTGTCTATTAGCAAAAAAAGCTAGATGTCAAACATTCTAGCAGAAATTTTCTACAACACAAGATAAAGATGAAAATAGCGACGATAATTGCTAATTCAGACTGCAAATATTCTTATTACCATTCCAAAAAGAATTCTGGGTACATTTGTCCCTGATTCTTGGATTAAGCACGTTACGTCACAAAAAAATTCTCAATGGAATAATTAGGTAAAAGTCTAACGTATGAATTTTCCTTTGAGTTTTAAACTTGGCATACAACTCTTTCAGGTGTGCGCAAAGTATGCAGTCCATTGAAATGCATGCACTGCTCGTAAATAATGATACAGAAATTTTTAGCTGCTTATATACCATGACTTCCAATACTACATTCGAACTCTGACCGGATGCGCAAATATTCAGTCACAAAGAAAAGTGCATCAAAATGGAAGTTGACATTTTCTTACAAAAAACGTACATTCGCACCGGAAATGAAACGTTTCACTAAACAAAGAAAAAAATACATTGCTACCGGAAGCTGTGTCACTATAAGATCAAAGTGCACCTTCCAAACAAGGAGTTCGAGACTAATAACAATGAAACGTTTACAAAACGGAAGTATTCACAACCATCATTCCAAAGTACATATGTTCAATTATAAAAATAATATGTACTTATCTAGCAGCTTTCATTACTATTGTGCATGGACAAACACACCGAGATTACAAGCTTGCCATGCACAATTTACATAAATAATATTACATGAAATAAAAATATTCCATTCGACTTCGAATCCACAATTCTCCGCAACAATGACAATTGAATTTGGAGTCATTATGGGATGCTGCCAAGAATACTTTTAAAAGCTTGATAAGAAAAAGACAATAGCTGAAACAATAATTTAAAATAAACCAGAACAGTACAGATTCTGTACTGTTATATTAATCCGTTTCATGTTCGTGCTAAAATTTCACATGTATCACGGTTTTGGTGATGACACTCGACTAACGAAAAAATGAAATAAGCATGTCTAATTATAATTAGACCTAAACAACTATGCCCAGTTTCTTATGGCTTGTTTCATCCCTTCAAGTTTTGTTGCGAGAAATCTGGAAATGAGATGTGTAGCATTTCGTAATTTAAAATTTTTCTCTCTAAAGCAATGGAAATGTAACACTAAATACTACAGACAGCAATAAAAACTAAATAGTTCCGATGACGTGCTTTTTGCAATTTGATGACAAAACTGCGAATGTAGTAGCAATGAAAGGTATCAAATGCCACTGCACAAGAACAAAAAGGACAAAGGAACATACTTCTTTAAATCGGTAATTAATGCTTTCATGAGTGCTAGATTTTTTGGACATTTTCAAACTTGATAAAATGTTGCATTAAGATTTGCAAATAAAATTAACATATGCGAGTTTGAAGGGAAAAATGTATTTCATTTAAATTAAATAATTCAATAAATTGAAACTTGTACTGCAGTTTTAAAACAAGAAACGTGGAGTATCAGTATCAGATAGTTCGGATACTTAAATATGAACAATTATAATGTTTAGTATTGAAATCACTAAAGTCACTAACTGACAAACTAAAAAAACGTCACAATGTAGAACTTAAAAAAATAAGAGACTAGCGGACTTGCCCGTCGACTATCAGTCGCGGAATTTGTTCATGAAGTTCATTTATTAACCAGAAATCGTGCCAATATGCCAATTTGTATAAAAACATAGATGCTTAACGTGCATTTACAAAATATTTACAAATTGGGAGGCTGCATGAACCGACTTATCTTCAGTGTCCAAAGTCAATAAAAATCTGATCAATATTAAAAGGTATGAAATGTTGATTGAAAAACTAAAAATAAATTGAATTTACTCTAGAGGACAACACTTCTAGCTAATTATCGCATGGAAAGTATGAATCGCACAATTAGGAGAACAAATACTTCAAAAAAGGCTGATACACTAGATGTCATGAAACGAGTTTTTTCTATCATTCGTTTCGATTAGCTTGATTCCTTTTACAAAAATGTTGCTGAATGCAACATGTGAAGGTTTAACTTCTGGCTGAAGGAGCATACAATTCATAAAATTAATGGTTGCCGGAAAATTAATCTAAGTCAATAAACAGCAAAGTTTATTATAATGACCTCAAGTATGGATTTCGTAGTATATGAACATTGAATGAACTTATTTACCAGATACTCTATATATTATTTTTGACACCGCCGTATCGATATGCGGATATAAACTAGAAGATAGTAATTTTAGCTCCAAGCAAATAAGTAATTTGTCTTACGCATTTTCAAAATTGAAAAAGCAAAAATGCCCTTATTTTGTTGACTATCAATTATATAAATGTCGCACTCAGAAGAAAGAAAATGCGTTAAACTTTTCATGCTTGTTACTAAGCCTACTGATCATATTTTACTGGCAGCTATTTTCAACCCTTTGATACCCAACACATTGGAAAATGTGAACTTTTGTAGTTGGTGTTTCCCAGAAACATTCCCCGAAAATCGTTTATTAGAGAGTGTAATCATAAAAATATTATTAAAAACGTGATAAATTGTATGTCTGAACAAAATATAAAAAAGCATTTACCGTCCACATATAAACTTAGCTGTTAATAAATGGCTCAGGTTGACAGCAACAGGGTTGGGAATATAATATAACATCTTTATGCATTTTGTATCACATTGAAAAACTCATTTTACCTGCTTTCATGCGCAAACGTTCTTTGTTTAGAGCATGTCATTATTTACAAATTGTTATAAAAAACGGGCCATTTTAATGACTTTCAGGCTTAAAGCTTTTTGTGTTGAAAAACAACATCTAAAAAGTTATTAAGCGATCACATCTTTCTTAACTTTTTGGATTGAATTAGATAGATTGGTTTTTTGGAAGTTTTGTAAATTAGAATTGGGAATTTTCCTTTCCCCTTTCTCTGGAGGTGCTTTCAGCGTATGTTGTTGACCCACATTGAGCCTGGCTAAAGCAAATGATCATATAATATTTATATTGCTGATGTGAAAAACAGTAGTACTATTACAGTAGAATGTGTGGTTGACCTTATAGCCACTTGAGATTTTTCCTGCAGTTGAATTTTGCCTTATGCCTGAAGAACTTATTAGCATTCATATTTGTTGTTGCATGGTCAAAATGGATTTTTTTTTGGGAAAGTAGATACTAGCAAAATAACAAACTTATTTTTGAAAAAATGGACAGGATTATTTTTTACATGAAACGACTTCGGATAAGATGGTATACAGGAATGATTCTATAACTCATATGATTCCAATTATACTTTTTCAGTTTTCTCTTGGTAATGCAGTGTTGTTGACTGCAAGCAAATTTGAAACCGAAAATTTTAATCTAAACGATTCGGCTTATAAGCCTAATTTTGCATACTTCTGAAAAATACGACTATGAAATATTTAATCACATATCAAATGTAAGATATGGCGATATAAAAAGTTACTGATCTCTTGTTTTCCTTGAAAGGAAACATGTAACGAACACATACTACACCAGGAAATGAAATGTAATGGTACAGAGCAAGTTGTGACAGTTTTGTTTAATGTTGTACAGTTTGCCACAGCCGAAATTTCTAAACAGATTTAACATCACTTCAGGAAAAACGAAAAAAAAGCAACAGATGAGAGTTTACAAAATTTGCCTCTTTCCGCTTTAAACTTGGCATACAAGATTTTTTCAAGTGTGGTCACGAATCAAAGGTAAATTTAAAAAAAGGAAAATTTTAAACCATTGACGTGAAAACTGCTTGCCGTGAAATATCTATATCAAAAATAGAATGGGAGAATGAGCTTAAAAAACTAATAACATGTCAAAGGTATGACGCGTTTTTGTAATAATTCACTACTAATTTTTGTACACTCTGGCCATTTTGTGCACACTTGTACTGCTATTGCGGTTTCTCATTGTCACAAACGTTAGATAAGATGATGTACTGATATCCAGTTTCCATGAAAGGAAAAAAAGTAAAGAACACGAACTACCCCAGGATGTGAAATGCAATGGAATGCTACAGAGCAACTTCTACCAGTTTTGTTTAATGTAGTACAATTTGCAACCACCGAAATTCATAAATATGTTTAAAATCCGGTCAGGAAATAGGGGGAAAATGGCCACTGAGGAAAGCCTGCGGTTATTACCTCGCTGCTTCTGCACAGAGCTTATTAGAATATCGTCATCCGTGTGTCTGTGTCCGTCGACTTTATGTTTGGGGGCCCTGGACCAGGCTTAAGTTGGGTTAAACCCAAGTCAGGTCGTTTTTAATTGGTTTACCATTCACTGGTTATGTATATTAATGCAATTTCATTGAAAACTGGTACATTTTCAAATATATGGGTATGTATGCACTATATCAAACATAGTTTAAGTTTCGCAAAATAAATGCCACAATAAATGTGCATAGTCTATCTATTACCTATATCGACAAAACCTTATAGATTTATTGTTTCCTGTAGTGTTCCTGCTAATTAATGGAAAACATAGTTTGGCTTCTGACAACTGGCAACTATGAAATGTATCAAAAAAAATTGCCAAAAAATGCCATTAAAAAATTTGTGATATTTATTATTTCCGTATGATTCAGGCACCAATAATGGTTTAATGTTACTGCCGTCAAAAAATCACAATACCATACATGGTAGTGCAAAAACATATTTCAGTTTTCAGTCAGCCAATTTTGCAATTCTGCATCCGTATTGCTCATACAGCCAAGCATATAGCTAAATAAGATAAATATTCAACACGGTCATTTTAGAAACATTTAAGTCAGAGGTTGAATCTGCAAACGAATAGTCAATTCTGAGTTTGCCAATGCATCCTGATACGCGTGTTGTCAAAATATAATGAAAAAACTGGAAAACATTTGATGACTTTGTAGGAAGTGAACTCAACGTTCACCGTATATCTTTTCGTAAGGGAGGATACATGCCTGAATACAAATTTATCCTTTAAATGTATACTTTGCTGCGATTTCCTTAAAAACTACATTTGTTTCTACGTTATTCGGATAGCAGTATTTCAGGACAAATTAGATTTGCCACCAGAAGCGGCGACTGGTGGCTTGGAGGCTAAAAGTGGACCAGGACGTCGAAAGAAATTAAGCAAAAGCACTGAAAAATAATTAAAATAGATATAAGGCTGTACTTCAAATTTCATTTTGCATAAAATGACAAATAATCGTTTATCACTCAAAAATTATTTAAGGGCTAATAATGATTAATTTTTTGGCACGAGATGATGAGGCATGATAAAATGAGGAAAAACAAATGTTTTTTGAGGGTCGACTGAAATATTCCTATTTGCATTTCGTTTGTGTCACTTTTACTTAGAAGGTTGGCATCAGATTGGTAGCAGAGATAAGTAATAACACTGTCAGTCGCCTCAAATATATGCTTGTCAAATTTTAGAACACCGATATTTTTTATTTACAGGTTTTTTTTTCGAGAAAATTTTAGTGGTATTTCACATTCACACTAAAAATATTTGAACGAGACTCCGATTTTTAGCTTAAATTATACCTAAACAATAAATTATTTGAACACACGGAATACTCACAAAGAGATCTTCAGATTGCATTAGCGGTCGTTAGGGTTCCTAATGGATTCCAGCAACGTCCTCGTAAGTTTTGGGAGCTGCTGAATTTGAATTTGAATACTCATAACGTGTGAAACCTACAAAGTATCATGTGTTGATACAAAACGAAAACACCAAGTCATACGTCGTTAAATTAATATTGTGTATCATTAAGATCAATATGGTCTTTTGTAAAAATAGAAAAACAAAATACTTACAATTTGAAATATAGACTATAAAAGCATCACAATTTACGATTTCATTGCAAACGCAAAATTCTCAGGTTCTGAGATTTCTATCAAACCATTGAAGATGTATGTATAAACCGTACAAAACATATTTAAACAATAAGATTGATATATAAATTTAAAAACTGTGTTGAATAGGTTCCCTGTTTGCGTAACGGCAGCGATTAACCCTTGAAAATATGTGGAACATAGTCTGTGCAAAGCGCGAAAAAAACCACAAACAAATCTACTCAAAACGTAAATATGTTTCTATCTACGTTTG
Source organism: Entomobrya proxima (assembly GCA_029691765.1). Lineage (NCBI taxonomy): Eukaryota > Metazoa > Arthropoda > Collembola > Entomobryomorpha > Entomobryidae > Entomobrya > Entomobrya proxima. The sequence continues at coordinate 57,111,334 of CM056169.1, forward strand.
AATATATCATGTGTAAAGAACTAATTCAAAATGTGTTGATCCTGACTGATATATGATTTTCATTTAAATGTCACATATCAAGGTATGATGTGATGACCTCAAGTAAAACACTAAACCATATTTCAAAAAAATAAAATAAAATTTAAAATCCTGACTTGTACAAAAAGTGCGTTTACCAAATACGGCTGGACTACAGTTAAATGCATACCATCACGAGGCTTAATCACTATTTATTGTCAGTTTGAATAAAAAAGTGAGATACTTGTCTGAGCTTGGCGCCAAGTCTATGTACAAAAATTTCAACAACTACCCTAAATTTACCAAATAACTGAATACATGAAGTAAATGTTTGGATACTGGTAATTTAATTTATTATTAGCCTTTTTCTAAAGAATTAGGAAATTCTAGAGAATCCGAGGGGAAGCGCCACTGGAAAAAACTTTTTCTTTCCGGTATCCAGTGGTACTCAAAAAATTTCCCGGTGAACGCATAAATTAAAAAAATCCGCTAGATATATAACTTTAATCACGGGTTGATTAATAAACTGATAGAGTTGACTTTTTCAATCCGGACATATGTTATTAAAAAAGATTTGCATAGTGGAACGGTTTTGCAAAAATTGGAAGGAAATTGTGAAACAGTGAGAACATTTTTTAGAATAGTAAAAGCGTAGTAAATAGTAAAATTATTGAAATGGAAAAGTGTTGAAGAAACGACTGGAGTCGTGCTTGGTATAGAAATGAAAAATTTTGATTAAATTTTTGAAATTTTGATTTAAAAACAACAACATTTGCTATTTGTGTCAGAAATTATTTGAAAATTTGAAAAAATACTTCAAAAACATAAAACATCTTTCGACAGAAATTTTTGATTTACTTATTAAGACGTTTTTAAATTTGGGAAATGAGTAAATTACTTTTTGAAAACTATTATTTAGAATCTGCATTAAGGCAAAATTCATATATGTTTTTTATGCTTACCTATAAATAATCTTTTTTTGCATTATGACGTGTCCAAATTTACACTATTTGAATACGTCGTTGATATGGGTTATTTTAATTGTATAACCAATATGAAATTAATTATCATTTTATATTGAGTAACTATTAGCGGATGTTGACACCAAAAAATGAACTTTCCTAAATTTTGAAACTTTTGATACATGTTGATAGTACGTCTAATGGAAATAGGCTGTGAAAGGTTTCAGCTCCCCAAACCGTCTGGGGAGTCGGTGGTGACGAAAAGTTCTTTTTATCAGTGCTGAAGGACAAAAATCCAAATTTCTCTGAAATGGATAGCTTTGGGGTTGTGATTTTTTCCGTGAAGCTTAAGAGGTATATAAACAATTTAGTAGTGCATTTACTTTAAATGAAGGCTTGTGCAATTTTTTGCAAAAAAAATATTTTTGAAAAAATTCAACTTTTTTTCCAATTTTTTGAAGGTTATAACCGCGTCCATTTTTAGCTACCAGTCAAAACGCTGACAATTTGTTATGTCCATCTAGAGTAGTGTATTGTTGACCTAATGCAGCAAACCCCGTGAAAAAAATCAGTATACTTGACAAAATATGGAGAAAAGTGGAAACCGGAAGTGCTTTGAAAAATTGAATGCAGTATAAAATTTGCGGTAGTTTTCTTGTTTGGCAACATTTTCAAAATCTGAGTGTGTACAAGAGAGCTAAGTGTACAAGGATTCTTTTGACATATCAACTGTCAATATCCGACGACAGACCACGGTGGACACTTTGGCTACTTTTGGCACATATTTTATTCAGTAAAACCTTGTGTTGAATTTCACAATATTGGTTGTCGTTACGTAAATCTTGGGTTTTGTTACTCTTGTAGCAATAACTAATGTGTTTCCAGAACACGAAGCTGATATTTTAGATATTTTGCATGTAAGTCCAAGAATTACGTCTAAAACAACCAATATTATGAAATTTAACACAAGGTTTTACTGAATAAAATATGTGCCAAAAGTAGCCAAAGTGTCCACCATGGTCTGTCGTCGGATATTGACAGTTGATATGTCAAAAGAATCCTTGTACACTTAGCTCTCTTGTACACTCTCAGATTTTGAAAATGTTGCCAAACAAGAAAACTACCGCAAATTTTATACTGCATTCAATTTTTCAAAGCACTTCCGGTTTCCACTTTTCTCCATATTTTGTCAAGTATACTGATTTTTTTCACGGGGTGTGCTGGATTAGGTCAACAATACACTACTCTAGATGGACATAACAAATTGTCAGCGTTTTGACTGGTAGCTAAAAATGGACGCGGTTATAACCTTCAAAAAATTGGAAAAAAAGTTGAATTTTTTCAAAAATATTTTTTTTGCAAAAAATTGCACAAGCCTTCATTTAAAGTAAATGCACTACTAAATTGTTTATATACCTCTTAAGCTTCACGGAAAAAATCACAACCCCAAAGCTATCCATTTCAGAGAAATTTGGATTTTTGTCCTTCAGCACTGATAAAAAGAACTTTTCGTCACCACCGACTCCCCAGACGGTTTGGGGAGCTGAAACCTTTCACAGCCTATTTCCATTAGACGTACTATCAACATGTATCAAAAGTTTCAAAATTTAAGAAAGTTCATTTTTTGGTGTCAGCATCCGCTAATAGTTACTCATTTTAAGTTTGCATACATATTGAAATAAAAATATTGAATTTTTTTATGAAAAAAACTGTCACACAACGACTTTTTTTACGTATTACAATCACATTGTCACTGCCTATGAACAAAACACTAGGTGACAAACATTGTAGCTAAAAATATTAAACTTGGGATTTAGCTGTTTGGAAAACAAAAAAATTATGGAATAAAAAGTTGATTAAAAAGCAGACGCACTCTGAAATATGGTCACAAACAAAGTACATTGCAAATAAAATTTCGTGTGAGTTTTTCCCCGATATGTTTGGAAGAACCACGTTACGTCACAAAAAATTCTACAGTGAAATAGATTGGTAAAATTGTAACATTTTCACGAATTCCGCGGTTTGAAATGAAAATATATCTGTGTAAAGATCTTCACTTCAATGTAGGAAGGAAGTTCATTTCAATGTAAAACTCTTAATTATAACAGAAGAATTGACTTGGAAATTTGTCAATATTTTGGCAATATTTGTCAAACATAAACGTTTGGCAAACTTTTTGAACCCAAAGAGTTCAAAAACACAATGCTTTTGTGTTTCTTCGAAAATGTATATTTATATAAGTATATGTATGAATGTACCCGGTTAAAAATACTTTTCCTATTGCCTCCAACTCACGGCAATATAAAATGCACTAGATAAAATTGGACGATTTACATACAAAGTGTATGTTGGTAATTTTGTTTAAAGGTGCAATTTTTTGCAAATGATAAAATGCTTAAGAAAAACCCCCTAGAACCAAGAAGCGTGGATTGGGCAGAATGCACCCTGGAAACTGAAGAAGGAGAGCCACTCAGAGGGACATGGGATGAAACAGGGGATGGCGGTGCGCCTTTCCTCGGGGCGTTGTCATGTTGCTATCCAGGACATTTTTAAAAACTCACTCCAGCACCCTATTTTTTCTACAAAATTGCTACAAACCAGCATATTTATTATATGCTTCTTAATATAGACGCTTCGATCCAAATATATTCATTGTTAAACGAACACATTTGGCTAATGAATATTATTTAATGAAATTGAAATATTATATGAAATATTTGAAGTTCAATTTTAATTAATGCAAGTATTTACTATTTCGTAGCGTCAGTAGTAGCATTAGTAGTTAATAGGAGTGTTTTTGATCGATTACATTGGATATATTTATTATAGTTTAACATGTGCATAATTAAGTAGTCATAATATCACTGCTTATGCATAAAGTTAACATTTAATTACATAGTTGTTACTTTATAAACGTATATTTATATTGGTGGAGTAAGGAGTATACATTGAAAATTATTTCTTCAAAAATATGCGTCGCTATAGAGAAATTGAAAATACGTGCTGCAGGAATTTTACATCAACCCGAATGCCAAAGTACCACCGTAACTTTTTTTAGTTATCTGTCTTCTGAATGGCAAACCTGGTTCGGTATCCATGGTACACTCTTTGTATTCAAAAATCTTGATCTCTACGTTTTTAAATATTTCATAAACCTACTCATGGCGCCAGGTGTCCAGGGTTGTGTACTATTCATAAAATCATCTTTGTCTAGCGCGATTATGTGTCTAACTCAAATGTGCTCGTTTAACAATGAATATATTTGGATTGAAGCGTCTATATGTATTAAGAAGCATATAATAAATATGCTGGTTTGTAGCAATTTTGTAGAAAAAATAGGGTGCTGGAGTGAGTTTTTAAAAATGTCCTGGATAGCAACATGACAACGCCCCGAGGAAAGGCGCACCGCCATCCCCTGTTTCATCCCATGTCCCTCTGAGTGGCTCTCTTTTTTCAATTTCCAGGGTGCATTCTACAGAATCCACGCTTCTTGCCTAGAACAACAGGATGAAGTATGTTTTTGAAAAACGTTTACTACATAATTTTTAACACAAAAAAAGATCAGTCAAACAAATGTTTGATTAATGGACAGCTATACAAGTTTAAATAGAACACTAACCTTTCAATTTTGGAAATCTGTTCTGGAAACAAAACGCTGTAACAACTTAACTTCAACTGCAACAAAACTTTAAAAACGGACAAACTAAACACGTATCTTATTAACTGGCACACTGCAAATTGGTAAGAATAGTTAGGAGTACGAATAATGTATCGTAGACCAAAACCAACAGTAAAATGTATTACGTGCTGGTGCTCTAAAAAAGTAATAAAATCTTCTAAAAATTCAAAACCGAAAAATTAAATGATTTGCAGGGAAAACGTTCTAAACAATTTCGGACCAACGGATTGGCAGTATCAAGTTTGAATCCATTACCCGTTACGTAATAAATGCCAAGTTTATACGATAATTTTATGAGTTCACATATTTCTTAAAACTGGATCAGGTTGAGTTTCATCAATATATTACGCATTTGTGTATGCTGCTGAATATATTAAGTGAATAAATATGCACCGATTTCAGAACAAGTAGCATGAAATATAATATTCAACTTAATAAATGGCATGTTTTGCAAACGCATGGTTTATACAACCAGCTTTAAACGGAAACGCAAATAAATGAAAAGGCAAAATAATATTTTGAAAATATCGATAAAAGCGCCACAGCCGTGCCTTTCGTTTTTCAAAACCAGTCCGCACTTTAAAGGTATAACGTGTGGAATATAATACTTAAAACCCTTCCAGTATGGTATGATATGAGAATTCTTGTTCTGGAATTCAATATAATTATACCATATAAATGTTTTAGGGATAACTTTTGATTGTATCAATATGAATAGCTAAATAATGCAACGGAAAAACGATAAGAATTGCATTCAAAAAAGTTTCAGAATGGTAAAATAAAGAATTCTGTAAACTAAAACTTGACAGACAGGTAGTTGAAATGATACCATAATCCAAGATTAAAAAGTTAGCCTCTTTTGCATTACTCGTTTGCATTAGCATGTACGCCAGAATAATTCAAAAATAATGATGCGTAATACTAAACTGACAGTTTCTGGAATTTTTTTCATAATCCGCAAAAACGTTTTGCAAAAAGCCATGAAGTAAATCAATAGCCACTCCAAAAGTACTTCAAACGACATCAATGCCAAAATGTATTTTGGGTTGGTGATCAAAACATATAATAACAATTGGGGTCTTGACACTAGCTTGTTCATGAAAGTCGTGGTAACACACAGCTAAGTAGAAGTGTTTCAATTTTGACGTCGGCATTTGGTAGAGAAGTTTTTGGTATGGAGTAATTCCTGTCTACTAGAATTTGGTACGCATCTTTTAACATATTGATGGCATGGTTTCAATTAAGATAAAGTTATGCATTGGCATTGACCATAAAGGCATATCGATGGTATTGCATGTTTATATTAAACGTCGGTTTACAACCGATTGCAATAAAACTAGCAGCAGTAGGGTCAGTTTGAAATACCAGCTTCCTTAGTCATATTAAAAAATCTGTTAAATAATAGCTATGTATCTTTTGGATAACTATGGGTCTCTAATAAGCACTGTCCAAACTCAACCAACCAGACAAACACAATTTGACGGAAAAACTTATTGGACGAGTAAACAATAGCAGTACTCAGTACCGAATACTTATTGCAAAACAGCATGTCCTGTAATTGTAGCAAATTTTTTTCTAACCATCCAACTAGCATTTATTCTAAAGTTTATTCTTCTTTTGAAGGTGCATTCTTATAGAAACTGTAGCATGCAAAGGGTCAACAGGAGCTCTCCATGTACATGTAATGTTCCCCATATTGGAAACGTTGACTTTCGTTTGGCAAAATATACAGACCTACCTAGCAGTGAAATGTATCACATGCTGGTTATCTCAAATACTTTAAAATCAAATAAAAGCAAAAACACCTTTTTAGAAAGAACAATAACTTGCAAAGAAATCTGTTTGGCAAGAATTTTTCATAACCTTACATAAATAGAACAAATGAGTCTGCTTGCTTCTGCTTGAGTCCCATGTCCTTGAATTTCAGTAAATAAGTAGGTACTCAGTATTGTTCCTAAAATATATTAGCAATTAGATTAAGATTTTTTCAAATTAAATTAAATATAAAATAGAATTAGCTGCTAGTTTACTACAATTTACATAGATATTTACACATCAATTAAAAGTAACTACCAGATACAAACGCAAAAGTAGTCATTGGATGATTCATAAACCAATTCAAGATGCAAAAATCTTCGTGTTGTTTAATCAAAATGGAATTTTTGGAAAAGTGTATACATGCAAAATTAGCAAATAGTATTTTGAAAAAACTGGACAGGATCATCTTTACCTTAAATGACTTCGGATGAGATGGTATACTGGAATGATTCTAAAACTCATATGATACTAATCCTACTTTTCCAGTTTTCTCTTGGTAATGCAGTGTTGTTGATTCCAAGCAAAATTAAAGCTGAAAATTTTAACCTAATCGATTTGGCTTATATCCCTAATTTTGCATAGTTCCGGAACATGCAAACCCGAAAAATCTAATCACATATCAAATGTAAGATATGATGATGTAAATAGTAACTGATCTCTTGCTTCCCCTAAAAGGAAAAAAATAAAGAACACAAACTACACCAGGAAATAAAATGCATTGAAATGGTACAGAGCAGGTTGTGCCGGATATGTTGAATGTAGCACAATTCGTATCAGGCAAAATTCATTAATAGATTTAAAATCACGTCCGGAAAAAGGGAAAATGTCTACTGATGTAAGTCATTGCTTTTTTAGTAAACAAGTTTGTTTCACGTGTGGTCACGAATCAATCGTAAAATTTGAATTACAAAAATTTGAAACCACCGACGTGAAAACTGCTAGCCGTAACATCTCTGTATTGAAAATAGAATGGAATATTGTGTCTTAAAAAATTAATAACATGTCAAAGGTATGACGCGTTTTTGTAAAAAAACGTGCCAACTAATATTGTATTCAAATCAGAAATTCGATCGTATAAGGAGTAACCGTTAAAGAATTTGTATTTTATGAACATATTGTCATTATATGACCTCTTGCATTATTGCGGAATCTCATTGTCACTGCTCGTTCGGAAGACAAAAATTTTATGGTATAAAACGTTGGTTAAAAAGCAGATGTATTCTGATATAAAGACAAACAAAATACATTGCAAATAGAATTCCAGGTACATTTGTCCCTGATATGCTTGGATGAACCACGTTACGTCATAAATAGTTTCCCAAAGAAATTTTACGGTAAAGTTGTAACATTTGCATCAACCCTGTTGTTTGAAATGAAAGTATATCTGTAGCAAGATCTTCACTTCAATGTGGAAAGGAAGTTCATTTAAATGTAAAGATCTTACGTAAAACAGAAGAATTGTCTTGGAATTAAGCAACAATTGTCAAAAATAAACGTTAAAAACAACGTTTTTGTTTCTTTTTGAAAATATTCCAAATGTGAAGAACATTATTGGTCATGGATTCCAACTCGCCGCAATATAAAATGAACGCGACGAAAATTGGACGGACTATACACTAACAAGTGTAAGTAAGTGTATATTGGTAATTTTATTTATAGCTGGTCGTTTTGCACATGTAAAAATGTTTAGGAAATACACACTAGGAACAGGAAAAGTATGGTTTTGGGAAAAGTTTACTATAATTGTCAGCACAAACAAGATCATCCAGTTAAATGTTTGATTAATGCACAGCTATACAAGTGTAAATAGAACACTTACTTTTCGACTTTGGAAATCATCTGGAAACAAAACGCTGTTTAGTCGCATGTATATTTAGAGACAATTGCGGCACATTTTGAATCAATTAGCTTGGTTTAAAACCACCTGACTTGGTCCAGGGCCAATTAGCTTTAGAACATAAAGTAGACGGACTGAATGACTGACACGTTTCTCCTCTGCAAAGCAGGGAGCTAAAAAAGATAATAATAAATGAAATGCAATGGTACAGACCAAGTTGTGCCATGTAATGTAGTACAGTTTGCAGCAGGCAAAATCCATAAATAGATTTAAAACCACGTCACGAAAGAGGAAAAATGGCCACTGATGAGTCTTTTAGATTGGTGCAATATTAAAATAAATACAGCACAATACACGTCAAACTACTTAATAGACAGAAACTTATTGGCAACTAGTTTCGCTGTCAAATAGCTTCATCAGGCCGATTCTGTATATGATAATTATTATGTAGTGCAAAATTTAATAAAATTCGGCATAAAAATGACAATGCACTGGTGTGCTTGCGTCAGTCATATAAAAAGGTGATTCATGCTGCCGCTATTTTATTTTTAAACATGCTATACAAGATTGTTTCACGTGTGGTCACGAATCAAAGGTGAATATTGAAATATACAAATTTCAAAACACCTACTTGAAAACTGCTAGCCGTGAAATATCTATATTAAAAATAAAATGGGAGATTCTGTTTTAAAAATCTAATAACATGTCAAAGGTACTATGCGTTGCTGATAAAAAAATACTTACTCATATAGTATACAAATAAAACATTTTATCGCATATGGAGTTACGGTAGAAAAATATTGAATTTGGTTTTTATAAAAAAAACTGTTACACCATGATCTTTGGAGTTAGTTGTTCAGTCACTTTTTTATTAACAAAATGCAAGATGACAAACATTCTAGCTGAAAAATAGTTTACTTGGGATTTAAATCCTCCAAAGACAAAAATTTAATGGTAATAAAAATTTACTGAAAATCAAATGTACTCTGATATAAGATCACAAACAAAGTACATTCTAAATAGAATTCCGGGTACATTTGTCCTTGATATGCTTAAATGAACCACGTTACGTCCTAAAAAGTTTCTCATTGAAATAATTTGGTAAAATACCAACATTTGCACCGACTCTGCTGTTTGAAATGAAGCTATATCTGTACAGGGATCTTCACTTCAATGTAGGAAGGAAGTTCATTTTAATGTAAAGCTCTTACTTAAAACAGAAGAATTGACTTGGAAATTTGTCAATATTCAGGCAATATTTGTCAAACATAACCGTTGATCAAATTTTTTGAACCCAAAGAGTTCAGAAACAGAACGTTTATGTGTTTCTCTGTGAATGCTTCTTAAAGAAAGTAAACATTTCGACATTGCCTTAAACTCACGGGAATTGAGAAAGGACCAGACAAAAATTGCGCGTACTATACAAAAATGTATATTGGTAATTTTTTTGGGGGTGAAGTTTTTTGCACGTGATAATATGCTTAAGATAAACCCCAGAACAAGAGAATAAAGTATGTTTTTGAGAAACGTTTACTATATTTATTAGCACGAATAAGATTCAAATGAATTTTTTATTGATGGACAGCTCAGCTAACTTATACAAGCACTTGTTTTTCAATTTTGGAAATCTTTTCTGGAAACTAAACGCTGTTACAACTTAACTTAAACTGCAACAAATATTACTGAACGGATAAATTAAAAACGTAGTTGGTTTCATCAAAGTTTATGAAAAACAAGAAAGAATAAAAGCAAACAAAAATTTCTTTTTACCAGACACATTGCAAATTCGTACGCATAGTTAGGAGAACGAACGTTATATAGTAGTCCTAGACCAGCAGTAAAATGTATTACGTGCTGGTACTCTTAAAATATGCTAAAATCCCCTAAAAATTCAAAACTGAAAAATTATTGCCAAAAAATAGTTGCATATAAATCGTTTTAAAAAATTTCAGACAAACTGATTAGCAATAACAAGATTGATTCCAATACCCATCAAGAAAAAATGCCAAAGTTTTTACTATAATTTAAAGAGTTCAAATTGTTCTGGATGCTGAAGATTTTCCATGTTGGTTCACCGCTACGTTGACAATTTTGTATATTCTGCTGAATATGTTAAGTGAATAAATATGCTCCGATTTCAAAACATGTAGCATAAAATATAATACTAAACTTGATATGTGTCATGTTTTGCGAACAGAATGTTTATACAACCTACTTTAAACTGAAGCTCAATAATTGAAAATGCAAACTATACTATCGATAAAGGCGCAACTGCCTCGCATTTCAATTTTTTGAAATCAATCCGCACTTTAAAGGTATAAACTGTGGAATATAATAACTAAAAACCATCCAATATGGTAAGATATAATAATTGTTGCTTATGTAACTCAATATAATATTATTACCTAATTGTTTTGGTGATAACTTTTGATTGAAGGCAAAGATAATTGTTTGAAATATTGCAAGAAATGTTTAATTGAACTCTCCTAATCCTTTTTTATATCATATTATTAGTAAATGTAGTTTAAGTTTGCGTATTAAAATCGCTCATATTTGTATTGTATAAAAATATTACTTGTATAAAAAATACAAAAATGAGCGTTTTGAGTGTAAAACGTAATTTGAGATATCGAACTGATTGATAAAATGATCTACGATAACAGCAAAAAAATGAAATGGATATTTATGCTGGTTGTTGTTGAGGAGATTGTAAAATACACTTCTGTAGACACAAAATTGTAATTTCCAAATTCATGATTCAATGAAATAAAAATCATAAACAAGACAATATGAAATTTTAAAAACCAATTTTTCCTTACACATTCATTGTAATAATCTATAAAGGCATGAAACAAGCAATAACAAATAAAAAAATTAAATACAAGAGATTAATAATAATTTGCATGACAAAAAACACAAGCGCATGAAATATTGCCAAGCGTCAGCGTAAACGCATCACCAGAGGGACACAAGCAAATCAAATATCATTGGAGTATAAAAATGCTAGAGGTAAGGTAAGGTTTATCTTTGCGACACAAGGAACTATACCAAATTTGCAATCTTTGTCACACCAAAGCTTTTGACAAATTTATTTTCCGGATTTTCGTAATCGAAGTTAATATGCTCGGCCAGCAGCAGCGGTGGAAGCTAATGACACACGCAGAGTATAGAACAGGCACCGAGAAACCTAATATCAGTTGCATGGCTCGCGTTGACGTTGACATCTAAAAGGGTGGGTAGTGATAACGCATCCATATATATCCATTTGAAATCCCTGGGGGGAATACACAATTTTAATACTTTCAGGCGCGCAAACAAGTTTGTTTAGGACAGAGCAAAATAAAAATATACCGAGTTGATTTTTTTCCTGAATGGAATGTATTATTTATGTAATACGGTAAGCTTTTTCATTCTGCATGGAAATATTCACTGTGAAAAACCTGTATAGTATACGCAGCATGCCATAAAACAACTTCACTAAAAGCGATTCAATTTTTATTGAGTTTCTCTGAAACCAAAAAAAAATACTTTTAAAAGAGCAGCTCAGCAGCAGGCCAGGAAAGGGGATAGAAAATTCAGGACACGTTTCTGATTTAAGATTATTGTTATTACTTATTTGGTACTCTCGAATTGCGGTAAAGCGGTTATCAGGAACCACGCTAGAAACCAAAGTGAGTTTTGATCCCTTATATATTTCTTTAAACTGCATTGTGTATGCTTATTGCATTTAGGAAATGAGAGTTTTGTTATTTTTTGCGATTGGGATAGAAAGCTTGGAAACCTCATTTTGAAACCAGCATATCATAATGACACGGATGTCTGGCTTTGTCTCCGGTTTTCAGCTCGGATCTAAAAGGAAGTCGTGCAAAACGTGACAGCAACTTCCCTACCCTTTTCCCTCAGCTCTGAATTCAAAGGGTGTGAAAGCAGTTGACACTTTAAATCATTGTATACTATTCATGTTGTGGTGTTGGGTTGAAAACCCGAAAGGCTTGGGTTCAGGTAGGATTCTACATTGACATTTTTTATTTATCTGGCTTATCCGGTTTTAGATCGGTTTAGCTTTATATTTTTCCCCTGCAACAACAACGTTTTCCAATTGAGTTTTTTGCGTTTTCAAGAAAAGTGATTCATATGCGTAGCATCCAAATCCAATGAAACGAGTTTCGTGAAGCAAGCTGGGATTCTGGTATCGTCTCGAGTTTTTTAAAAAGCTTTCTCCGAGTAAACGGGGAATCGTACGATCGTCACGGCATTTCTGCTGGGTTCATAGTACCCTGGGTGTAAAAACTTTGACAGCCACTGTGCAGGGGCTTCAACAAGTTCTCATCTAATATTTACGTTGCTGGTGTTTAAAGCAAAGGGAATAGCAGGAAACAAATTATTTTTCTATCATCATTAGAGCTACTCGCGTCGTATATTCCCGAAGTAGAAGTTTGTCTGTCTGAGAGAATGTACGTTTTTTAATAAAACGAAAAAATCCAATTTCATGTTGGCTTGTTGGAATATTTTGATTTGCGAATTTTTAGGGAGCAATTTAGCAGAAACACTGCAAGTTAGGGTGATAAATATTTGGGCAGGCAGATACTTCAAAAAATTATGTCTACTGATAATTTGGAAATAATGCTAGAAAACTATCAGTAAATCAATCAATCAAGTTGAAACATCGTTCATCCCTGTCAACTGCATTCGGAATTTTTTAACATAAAAAGTGATTCAATATTTGAAAGTAGCAAAAGAGAGTAGATAAGGTACTAAGGCGTCATCCATTATTGACATCACTTTAGGGGGTCGGTGGGTCACTCGTGTTAAAAGGTGACGGCCTATGTTAAGTGCCCTATCCTACAATGTAAAATAATAGTGACAAGGGTCAGTGGGTCACTCGAAAAATCGGGATTTTAAAGTGACGTCATTAGTGGACGACGCCTAAATGAGATTGCAGCTATTGTGTACTGTAAGCATTGTATTTAGAAAGGAAAAACATGAAAGAAAGTGAGTATGAGGAAGCCCTTACCGCTTATAATTATAGATTTGTGCTTTCAATAGCGTTAACTTGCTCTTTTGTATTTATTAACAACTTTTGTATTATTCAGTATGCGATAAACAAGTAGATCGGTAGTTTTATAAAATAACTTATTTTGTATTGATCTAAATGATTCTAGAGAAAAAACTTGACTTTTTATTTTGGGACCAGAAATGGCCATTTTTGGATATCGTCCTTTGTTAAATATATGAATGATGTATTTTAAAATAATAAACTGTTAATACATATGGGTTGATCAAAGGTGCCATTGAATTTTATTTTCCCAATTTTTCTTTTGTCATACATTAATAATTCAAATATATTCAGGATTAATATTTCCATATTACTGCTTTCAAACAATGGAATATTTTCTCTTTGAGCTGATGCTACCTACTTCATGGAAAGCGTAAAAAAGAAAAGCGATGTAGTGCTTGCATTGTTACTATGAAACAGGTACGAAATTTAAAGCTGATTCAAGTTTTATTTAAATAAACAAATGCAAATAAAACACAAAATTAGCATAAACTTCATTTCAGCTATCATTGGATGAAGTTTATTTATTACCTGAGGCGTTTGGACTAGTTGCTTGTTCACCAAAAAATCTGAAATCTAGTAGTTGTGCATCTCCAAAATTCCGGAATGGAAATGAGCCAGGTTATTTGGTTGTTATCCACGGTAACATAAAATGTGTTTCGGTTGTAGACGTTTATATATTCTTTATTATGTTGATGGCAATAAGTAATACTTTTATGCCAATGTTCAAATAAGGTTGAATTAAGCACATTTTGAAAACACATTACGGATGATCTATTTTCTCATTATATTTTACTAATATTCAGACAAGACATCTATACAAGGACTTTATTAACAAATAAGGTAAACTTATACATGTTAAACAAAATACATACATGCTGTTCTAAATGTCCAAAAAACCAATAGACAAATATCAGGTTTGAAGAATCCAAATGTAATTGTCAGAGTTATGCATAACAAAATCACAGTAGTAAACAGGCCGTCTTTTTCAACTTTTCTGTCTTTAAAATACACTGAGGTCATGCAACAGTGTAACTCATCAGGTAATTTCTTACAAAAAAATAATATTTTACTGGTCTGATTATTTTAATTGAAAAAAATATCCACTACAACTATCCATATATCTAACGCGTATTTTTTTATTGCAAACTTAACCTCTTATATCCAAGCACGTAATATGTAATATTTAAGAATTTCATTGTTCCAAAAAGCCATTTGTTTACTTCGTCGTTTTAATGGTATCATAAAATCCTTCACACTTTAGTATCTTTATTAACCACTTTAAAACTTTTGTTGAAGAAAAGATGAAATTTCATACGTGGAAACCTACAAAAACACAACACTTACAAATGTCGTTAGGATTTTCCCTGGTTCTTTAGACAAAATGAATAAACAAAGAAAAATACAGCATATCCCGTTCGCTGAAGATCGCAATTGAAAACCATTTGTCCATCAAAAAAATGTTTTCAATTATAAAGAAGTTTTACAGATATTTAACAATCTAAAAATTCTTACAACTACTCTGTGTTGAATGCATGTTTCCTAAGATCGCTTAACTACCAAAGATACGTTGCTAGTAACATCTAGATCATAATTTTGGACATTCGTAAGTGGAAAATGCCAATCATAAAATCTGCGCGTATCTGCGAAGCGACATTGCTTACTGGTCATTATATTTACACCTGAGCTAGAAACCTTCGTGCATTTCAAGTTCCAGGGCTTTAATAAAATCATCACTCTCTTTATTTTTTCCTTAAGTTTCCTCTCTTTGTCCAGACTCTCTCTATTAAACAATTTCTAAAGTGAAAGTAAAAGGCGATGTATTCAATAAAACCCATCATAAAAAAGAGCAAAATGGTGTCGTAAGCACATTATAATACTTCCGTACTACAACTCCAAAAAATGCTTTCTTTCTATGATAATCTAGCTTAGGGGTAAAAGTCGAACAAAAAATATGCGCACATTTATTTTCACGCAACCACTGACGAAAAGAATAGTGTGTACAAACACCTCGGATATTCGTCCTGTATCGAGGAATACGGCCACGATTGTAGGCCTTTTCCTCTGTTGGACAGAAACGTAATAGTAGAACACACATGATTCACCCCGACGAATGTTGGCTAGGGTATATGCCGAAAATCTACAGATACCACAGGATAACTCCTCATTCTGGTAAGCGAAAATGAACGTATTCACTATCCAACTTTGAAACTATAAACTCCACGAACTAAATTAAATGAAATGTGTAATACTGTGTGAAAGGAAATGTATAATAACCTTCAAACCTTAATAGGAAACCTTCAAAAATAAATCACTGTATGTGTAGCAAATTCGCAATGATACTATCTTTATCATTACGTGATCAACTTTGCAAATTTCTGGAGCCGACTTAAGAGTAGTCTTTTGGATAAAAATTAAGGATACAAGATTCACCCATTCCAATGAAAGTTCGTAGACAGTTTTAAAACTATCTAAAATATACTTAAATCGCTTTTGGTTTATCATGCAAAACTTCTGCTACTTGACACAATGCTACTAGCAATTTTAAATAACGCTATAAAATTTTGGGAATAGACATTATTACTTTGAAAATCATTCGGCTTTATTGGAAGTTGGCCGTTTTGATTCTTAAGATTGGTCAAGAATTTGTTGCAATTCCCACGGAAAAGACAGAAAGAAATTAAATACTTTTCATTCAAACCGGGATTTTTCAGGTAGTACTGCATAGTCTGCAAATTAATATCCAAAGTTGGACATAAACTTGTTCTTTCAGAATTTTGCAAAATAGTTTTAAAATTGAGTTTACCAAAAACAGCTACGGATCAGTATTTTTTGCCACAAACAAATATTCAATGCGTTTTTAAATTTTTAACGTGCACAAACGTCTGACAGTGGTTAAGAAATTATTTATGAATAAATTTGTCATGAAAAGCTTCAGTATATTTAGTCTGAAACAAATATTTCAATTTCAATGCACAACACTTTGCAAAGTAACATTGAACAAAATGACTTGCTCCTGTTAAAGCATTCTTCGCACTAGTAATAGTTTTCTTTTATGCGAAGTACAATGACAGGGGAAAACCTTTTTCTCCACTGTCCGTTTACACACCAAATATTGGGAAACTTGTATCGTTCAAAACCTCCCCACAACATATTCAATATTTTAAGGAAATTTAATAAAATTATTTTTTGCACTCAACAGGGCTGTTGTCCCTAGCAGCATAAAATATATCAATGACTGCTTTTAGAAAAATGCTTTAGCGGAAGGGGAAACTAATGAAGGGAAATAACCTAAGGAATCTAGCCACAGCAGTTTAAGACTATAATTACGTGCATGAGTTATTTTAGTTAATGTAAAGGTAAATCGTAAATTTTGTTGTGAATTGTTGTTTTAATTATGTTTATTTGCCTTTTGATTTCGTTCGTTGTGAAAGCTGGTCCTAAGCTGTAGTGTCAAGCAATATCGCTGACAGGCATTTTGGAAGACTGACTGAAGTTTTTTGACATATCACATACGTTGTGTGTCAAAATGGATTAGTTTCTTTATACTGTTGAATGTATTGTATATATATAAGCATATTAAAGTGACTTCACGTAAATATTTTGATGCTTTTAAAGGAAAAAACTTGAATTCTATAATATATTATGAAAATATAGCAGTGCTGCGCACTTGTTGCACCTTAAAGAGAACAGTTTGAAAGTGATTCTTTGAGAAGACCAACCAACTGAGCAAAGAATCAAATGAGACTAATTGTAAGTTGTGGAAGCAGTGCACAAGTGAAACATTAAATGGATTATGCAAAAAGCTTTAAAAGTTGTGAAAAAATTTGCGAAAATATTTCAAAGCTACTTGGAGCAATCACGCAGAATTTCTTTTTCAAAGTATTATAAAAACCCTTTGCTAATTTGTATTCCTGTGAACATGCTTTTCCCACTCTCTTAGTTCAAAACTTTCATTTTTGTATTTCTACAGGGTTCACAACAGGTACAATAGGAGGATGAAGCACTTTGTTTTGTTTGGACCAATAGTGGCCATGGAGCAGATCGCTGCCATAGGATTGGTAGGTATGTTATCGCTTATCCAACACACTAATAATATTTGAATTTCAAAAGACTACGTTTCAACGAAAAAAAAACAAGCAGCAGTTGTGATTTTATTTGTTATAGTGATTGCTACAATTTCGTCCAAACATGATATTGAGCATACCATTATGCCATCGTCACCAAGCTGCAATATCAAAAATTCAACAATCTGAAGAATCGTTTGAAAAATGAATTTCCGATGAAAATAAAAACTTAGAGCCCCTCGAGACTATACCGCCATCTCTAATTTAAATCAGATCTATCATGCTTCAATCCAAGGTTACCCACGCGGGGAAACTTGGGAAGCCTTAGTAAAACCGCATTACGTTTTCACTACTTTGCCAAATAACGGTTGTTAGCACTCTTCAAACACTCCAACATTGATCATTTAAATCCGGCGAAGATTTTAAACTGACTGTCAGTTAAGAGTCCGCATTTCTTAAGTGTGTTTACTTGCTAAGTGTGAATTTTTAATATCAGCATAAGTGATACTGATAATCAGGAACTTAAGCTCCGTAGAAGGACGGCAGCTAAGCTGCAAAATACGGAAGCATATCTCAGTTTCTTATTGAGCTATGAAAACTTAAACAAATGTAACAAACAGTAATATTGTTTAGCACGCCGCAAAGTTGGCAACGGCTTTATGCGTAAACTACATGATTTTCTATTGATAAACTAAATAGCGTACTTGGTCATACTGGGCTAAATCAAGTGACGTTCACCCAATTTTATAAACAATTGAACCAACTTCACCAAAATTGTTTGCTTCATTCAAAACTAAAAACCATTATTACCTGATAGTATTTCTAAAATCTGAAGTATTTTGCTAAGCAACTAGCTTTAAACTTAAATATTATTCTAAAGCTAAATTCCCGGTTTGTAAAGTGCCTATTTTTAATCATCAAAACCCATGCTTGGATGCATTCATATATAGTTTTTCTCAAACATTAAAATAGGATTAAGAGACGTTTATACTTCAAGTCAAAGGAAGACAAAACCTCTTCCCTTTTTTTAACTATTTGAGAAACACATGTAGCAATGAAAACTATCATATTAACTAATATTAGAATAATTATTTTGTGATGGAGAAAATGGAAAGGTAAATTTACCTAATTTTCATTTATAGTTTTGTCAGTAAGTTGGGTATGCATTTCTGACTTGAAATGTATAAAATACATTTCATATAAAGCTATACGCGTCTTTTAAGAATCTATACGCATACATGTCTTTCTATATTATTCCCGTCACTAGTCTGTCTACATTTAAACTTATAAACTAAGCAACAAAAATGACTGACTTGATATAGAAAGGGATTCAAAGGTACAGCGTTGGTGTCTTGCATGTGAAGATTCCTTTTTTTGGTTTTCTATCAACAAATATTTTCATTGGTTAAATTGCTTATTTGAAAATATCAACATTTTCGAATTAAAAACTCGGCATATAAAACCTACTTTCTTTCCAAGAAACAGACCCAAGTCCGATGATCTTGCCAATTGAACTTCTAAATGCCAGTACACCGTCTAAACAGCCACAAAGCATTTCTAAAATGTTAGAAAATACAAACAAATATATAGTATTTTAATTGCTTTTGACTTCATAAGTTTCTATGGTGTATCTAATAAAGAATAATACTGAATATTACTGAACTGGAACAGGTTTTAATTTCATGGCAAATGGAATGTCAATTTTCCTCCAGAAGTTCTAGCCAACTTTCGTGCTAAATCTGAAGCTGTTTGACAGTCGTCTCGTAGTGAAGCTCTAAACTGCTTGGAATCCATGAATTGCCCAGAGTTCCAGAGGTTTGGCTCCTACTGTCAAATTTTTAGCTATGAAAATTAATTCCCCAGGCCTAAAATTGTCAAAAAATACGAAAGGTTTTATAGCTGTCATTTCTACAAAACGAGAAAAGAAAATCAGCTCTAAAATGAAATATTTTCTTAAAGCATATCAAAGTCAATTTTAATTTATATTTAAACATCATTCATGTTCAAATGTTATATTTGCTCACCCACTATCACAAAGATTTTTTCTGAAGCAGACACTCACTTTTTTTACTGCAAACCCATAATTCCATCAGATTTCTGGAAACACTTTACTGGTTTTGATATTCTATTATAACTGGCAAGCTTTTTTAGGCTACGAAGAACTTTCCATTAATTCCAACTTTCAATAAAACTGGCAAAAAACGCTTGAAGAAATAACTAGAAAATTTTGACACTGGAATTAGTTTACAGAAATCAAATTCGCACAGAAGTAATATACTTGCGATTTAGAAAATACTTAGAATAATTTGTGCTATAATTTTATTTCCAAAACCTACTAGAAAATTTAGCAGCCATTGTCGATAATCTCTCGTAGCCACAACTAGTCAGTAATGAATATTTATTTCATTCATGTTTTCTGCTGTGAAAAAATATTAAAAATGTCTGTCTTTTATCGACGTCTCTACGTGTTCCACCTAGTTTTTGTTGATAAAAAAGGCTAAGAGGTCACATTTTTCAACCTTTACATGTATATGCATGAATACGCGTGGACA
Source organism: Entomobrya proxima (assembly GCA_029691765.1). Taxonomy (NCBI): domain Eukaryota; kingdom Metazoa; phylum Arthropoda; class Collembola; order Entomobryomorpha; family Entomobryidae; genus Entomobrya; species Entomobrya proxima. The sequence goes on from CM056169.1 coordinate 57,131,323, forward strand.
CCGTTATACCACTTGTGATATTTGCTAGAGAAATGCAAAATGTAAAAGTGATTGAAAAAAACTACCAACTCATCTGCTTTACTGCTACGTGTCTTCTGAGCTTAATATAGCCATATCACTCATAATGCTTCGCCAACACATCAGCCGCAGTAAACGTATCAAAAATTATTCATTCATTTTTTTCAATGAAGCCAAGCACGTACGAGAAGTCACAGCAAACCAAACGAGTTTGCTGATTTTTCTTTATTCTTCATTACATCTTCTTTGTATTTATCTTGTGTTTCCTAAGCAAAAATTAGTAGGAATACGACGCTGAACGCTGTCATACATTCTCTTTTATTTCACAAATGAGAACACGTAGGTTGAACTATACATAGATGGGTATCATCAAATACTAAATTTGACCTGTAATCATAAGATATTCATAAAAATTAAGTGGAGCAGGCAGAGAAAAAATAGTGATGTTGTTTTTAGTGTGATAAAAGACAGACATTTTCAAGATTTTTTCTCAACAATCCCAAATGAATGAATACTCATTGCTGGACTAGCTGTTGCTGTGAGAGTTTGCGAGCAGAATTTAGACTAAAATTGAAATATTTTTTATCTAAAATTTCAAAACAGATTTCCAAGTAAAATGTGTTTTCAAGTGACGCAAGTGTGTTTCGTCTGCAGGGTTCTGCTCTCTGCAAAATACCGGCAATAAGGCAAAATTTTGTAATTTTTCTCATTTTAAATGCTCGTGTTTGACTATTGCAAAATTGGTGGTAAAAAGAAAAAAACTAGGAACGACTAAAGGTTTTTCGTTATATCAGTAGCATTTATCAGATAATTTAATGCGATTTGATTTGTGCTCTAATTTCTGCAGAAACATTTCACTTCAAAAATTTCAGTAACCGAAGGGAATGGTAATTTTTGGAATGATGCAATATAGTTCAACAATTAGTGTTGGCTTGTTTCAAAAGGTTAATTTTTACTAATAGTTTTAAATTCTAACGAAAGCGGCTACTTTTTTAAAGTTTTGGTTCTGTGTTCCCATTTTGGTTAACTGACAAGCTTTGTAACTTTTATATTTTTTTACAGTTGGAGTTTTTAGGGACGCAGAACCTCTGGATAAATTGTGCAACTGGAACAATTTAGAGCATTACACATCTGGATGATTGTCAAACTACTTGAATCTTTGGATAGAACAAAGCTTGATTGCTGCAGTGAGAATCGTTGGTTTTCAAAAAAAATGTCTTCACTTCAACTACAAGTTCAGAGGGTTACTTTTTACTTACTGATTATCTATTAAATGTACAAAAAATTTGAAGCCTTATCTTAGAAAGAATTTAGTGCTTTTATAATAATTTGAAAATTTTTGTGTGACTAAATAGATGAGCCCACGGAATACCGGCTGTCAAGAATTCAAAATATTGGACTGAAACTTCACTTGGCAACTTCAGCTTATATTGGACTGAAAATGTGAAAAACACGGAACAGGAATCTGTACAAACTGGAAACTGACCTTGAACCTCTGCAGATAACTGGATACCAAGTCAGTCTGTTTCACGTTGCCTAGTTTATAAGTGTATTTTATGCTGGTAGGCTACTGACTTCAATCAGTATGAAAAGAAATGTATCGTAAAGATGCTAATACATAGAAATTTATTATTAAGCTTTTTAAGTAATAGACGTCAAGTGCTGACGTAACTGACACAAATGATTACTTTGCATCAACATAAAATAGTATAGGTATACACACTACATTATTTTAGATAAGGATTTTTTCAAGTTCAAAAATACACACTCAACTTGTACACCAGACGTAGATGATATTTTAACCAACGAAAATGTTAATTAATTTCAAACGAATATTATTGCAACTGGTAGCAAAAATGCCAGAGGAAGTAACTGATTTTTTACGAATCAGAAAAATTGGTTTTTTAAACGCAACATTAAGCGCTTAGCTAACTTACCTTGGTGATATGATTATGAAAAGGCGGTCTTTGATCGGTATTTCGAAATTTTTCACACGGTATCACAGACATGAGAAACATGAGGTTTGCATTTAAAATACCACATTTTCACTTTTGACGGACACTTTTAAAATCATAAGGTTGTTCATTTCTTGCACGTAGTTTTCTGTCTACTCTTATATAAAGGCAAATAGCATTCCACACCATAATTTTTGGATGTGCTGAATAGAGTCCAATTGACTGACAGAACCTTAGTTAGAACAGTTCAGAACATTAGTTCATAAGCATCTAACAGCCCATTTCACTTTGGCATCACTTTTTCGAATGTCTGTCATCAAACACATTTCACTATGTATGCCCGCAATGAAATTGTAGAAATGATGTTTGAAACAGAGATGGCTGAGAAGGTGCTGAAATCAAAATTTCCACTCTTTTGGTCACCTGAAGCCGCCGTAGGTACACTACCTCCATCGGAATGCAAAAAAGTGTCCGTTGCGGATGTAATGGAATTTCTGGAAACAAAGAAGTTTTAAAAAAGAGGCCGAAGGTTTTTCCTAACCGAGCAACAAATCTGTGTTTAGAATCAATTGTTAAATAAATTTTTCGTTTGGCCTCCGTTTTAAAACTTTCTTGTTTCCAAACTTCCTTGTTTCCAAAAATTCCTTTACATCCGTAACGGACACTTTTTAGCATTCCGATGGAGGTAGTGTACCTAAGGCGGTTTCAGGTGACCAAAAGAGTGGAAATTTTGATTTCAGCACCTTCTCAGCCATCTCTGGTTTGAAAACGTAAATACTTTTTATTCTGTCTGCAAACAATTTTAAATCTTCAATGTAGATGTTAAAATTATGACAATTTCAATGATTCCGCAAGAATAACAATATCGGTAATCAATGTGCCTATAGATATCAGAGCAAGCCTGTCAACAACTAAAATCATAGTGAAAACCACATTATGCAAAGGCTTTGAGGGAACTTCTAGGTAAAATCCTAAATTTAGGTGCCATAAATGTCCTACACTCCGAAAGTCGGTTTTGATTAGTCTACACGGTAAATAGGAAGCTAAACACGCCAGTAAAATGGCAAAAGAACTTTGAAGTTTGAAATCGAAGATTGGGAGAAGCGCTAAGTAAATATGTATTTATATCAACGAAGAAGCAACCACATTACATGTGCAAAAAAGTAACCGCAAATGTAAGCGTTCCTTTTTGCACTGTGTCCAAGTATACTAACAACCTTGTAATGGTATTCGCAAAAATAATAAGACACGCAAAACCGTCATTACTATAAACAAGTTTCTCCGAATCTCTATTGTTTCCCAAAGTAGGCAAGAAATCAATCAACACATAATAAAAATTGCGCAACGTCAAAACAATATCAGACTAGTATACCTTGTAAGGACGAATTGTTTTTCTAAAGCCTGCATTTCGCATTTGTATAGAAGAAACACAAAAACATAACGTGGACAAATTCCTGTAGAAAATAAGAGTTTTTAAATCAAGTAAAACGGGTAGATTCTTTACGATCAAGATGTACTACTACGTTGAATGGCAATGTCAATGTAGGCATGCCAGAATTTGAAAAAGAGGATACCACAGTAAAGTATGTATCACAGAGTTAGTATGTTTGTACACGTAATATTACACCAGATAATGATTGGACTATAGTCATTATCAAGACCAGTTATTCTAGATGCACCATCGCATCCTTCACGTCAAGAATTTCCAGCACATTCCAATGATTTTTGGATGTATGCGTATATGGGGTAAACCTCGTACTTTCTCACTAAATATCTTAGGATGTTACACACCATGCTTAATGTGACACCGTTTCATTGGGGTAAATCTTCACCGGTATACTTCTAAACATGCATATCATTCAGAATATCTCATCAACACCCATACGTGGCTCATGCACAGGCCAAGTAGGTCAACAGTGAAAAACAGCAAATATGTCCTACAGCATAAAAATAGTATAAACACCAACCAGTCCAACATCAAACACTAACGTCTATACTCAAAACCGGTTCTACATCATAAAACTTTACCATGTACTTGGATCAACAAAGAAACAGCTGACTTCGCTGTAACAAGTTTATATGGCTGTGGTGCATATATACATATGCAATACTTAATCTTGCTTGATCCGTAAAACAGATTCTCTTTGTGCTTGGTTGTAAGGCCTAAATGGGGTTATATTTGTGCTGAATGGCCTGCTACACCCTTTAAACATTTGTATCAGCCGGATAATGCAAAATAGCAAGTTGCGTGTTAATCTTGCGGTATGGATGACAACTTACAAACATTCATGTTGGCGGAGTGACGGTGACGAACACAACACAATACACAAACGAAATAAGCCACGGCTCCAGTCTCTCCTCTCTGGAGCACACATAAAATGTCAGGTGTGCACCAAAAGCATTCGCAAATCTCTTCAGGAACACAGGCAAATATGTACAAATTTATTAACTCCTCAATTAAACTGAGAACAAAATTATTAGCAAATATTTTTAGCAAGGCTATGCAATAAGCCTGTATAAGGAATCAGGAAAAGTACTTTTGGCTACATACAACACACACGGAGCTTGTGACTCTAGCTAGGTCCATTGACAAGTGAATGAAAGCACTTTCCTCTCTCCGTCTCAATCTCCGTTGACATCCCTTATACGCCTTGTCTCAACATTTGCATATGCATATATATGGAGATATCGCATATAAGCATACTCATAGACTTAATGTCTTAAGTACCTTCTCCTCTACCGTTCTACGTTCCATTTCGTTTCCTAATATTCTTGCAATATTCAGATAAGTAATGAGACTTTCTTCATGCATAAAGCTTGCATCCTTATTAATTAGCATAATCGCTAAGTCTGTCTAGCTACCCAGCAAATTCGTGCACACTGGCCGTGTACCTTTACTTGGTTACACTTAAGTTATTGAACTTATTCCTTAGTGTACCTAATAGTGTTGAAATTAGTGTATAATTCTTATTGTCTTTTTTATATACGAACTTTAATAAGCAACGAAACTGTTTCGCGGTTTTCAAATTTGGCATATTATTTATGAATGAGCTCTCATGGCTTCTCAAAGTAATGTGTGATCCAAAAGTTTAACACAAGTAAACGCGAAAGCCAGTTCTTGAGTGGAACTTACTTGCATGGGAATTTATCTGAGCCTATGTAAGACTTCTTTTCATTATCAAAATTGATAAGATTGCTGTGATCGCAGCAAAACTGTAACCGTATGGAAGTCTTCAAGTCAGACTTTAAGAGTTTTCTGGTTTGAAAAGTTGGAATACCTTGCATAGCGCTCCTCTAACTAAGTATTTTTACAAACCTGTTTACGTAGTGGATAACCCATTATAATTGCTATTGTCTACCTCTTCATCCATAGCAGAACTCAAAAATGTACAAGTAATGGAACAATAGGTTCAAACATTTTGCTAATTTTTTCACTTTTTCAGAAAATTACTAAAAGCTGGTCATTAAACAATATTTTCAGAAAACAAACGTATTAACACGAGCTATTAACAAGAAAAGTTTCAGAGCAGAGTTATTTGTTTACGTTGAGAAACAACCAGTTAATTAAGTGATGGCTCGAGATATTTAAATGTTCTTGCCGTACATATTTGGTAAATAATACCAATTTTTGAACCACTGCTTTGAAGGTTTTCCGCGTAACGTGTAATAAAAGGGTTTTCTGATGCAATATGTATCTCTCTTGCAATACCCTGCAAAACCTTGCGCCACATATTTTCTGATAAAACAGATACCGGCACAAATTTCTTTCATAATAGCACAACGCATTTTGAAACTTGGTTCTCTTAAGTGTAGCAATATTGTTGAGACATATTTACTAAGCATAATCAAATTTTATTACTCCAGAAAACCCATTGACGTGCAGCATCCTGTTAGTAAAACGTAATTTAAGCTAGATAAAACCTATAGCACTGTATGCTCCTTGCTCCAAAGTTCAATAGTAAAACTACACGTTCTTTTACACTGGTCATGTTGAGCAAGAAACCACATGAAAACGATTCTTTCCAATTCCTGAGAACTCAGCTAGGAACATGGATATATGCAAATAAAAGTGGGCGAGGAAATGATTAAGGGATCAGTGATACATTCGCTTTTTATGACAATAACGGCAATTTGAGTTTGACCGGCATTGACCAGCAAGGTCCTAGATGACCTAACGTTCTCCGATTAGAAAAATTGATTTTAATAGTTTAAATGTGCTGTCGTATCAATATGACTAGGTATGCATAATCAACGGCACAGTTTATGAAGGGATTCAAACAACAATCATGTTCTTTTTGGAAAGCTAACATAGAAAACTTCCTAGTACTCAACATCTTCAGTAAAATGCAGGATGCTTAGGTTAGAAGTGTCACAAAAATGTATTTGTGCTCACTGGTTAAACATCTCATTATTGTAAAGTAGATGCACCATTGACGTCTCTTGGTTATAGGAAAAACGTTTTGGGCAAAAGTTTTTTCTCGCTCCACTTGAGCAACACTCCTCCCCATCATCGTCATCGCCCCGTGGAGGACGGATATGCTGTTCCCCTCAGAAATCGGTATGTAGTACTCCTGTTAGCCCGTTACAACAAAACGCTAACGCGTTTGCTTCCATACATCACACATCACAAAAACAGCTGGAATTTGTGATCTCACCCATCACTCTTATGGTATCTGGTTAGGTTTCCCGGTAGTTCGCGCGGTTTTGTACTACCACGTCCTTTCTAAGAATTTCTAAGGTTCTGCTGGGTTTTAAGCATGCCAGCTTTTACGGTGTGGTACAATATGTAATTTGTTATTACACTTGCGCACTTTTTCCTGAACTACATTTTTTAGTTTCCCGGTAAAAGTTAAATGACAGAAGCAAAAAGGAGTATAGAAGACAAATTCCTTCCGGGTAGATACCATGGGTTAATTGTAAGTGTAAATGGGCTGGGCTACCACTATGATTAATATTTCAAGTGCATCGGTACGAGTAGGAACAAACAGTCTGTAAAAATCTAAAAGAGCTCCCAAACTGTTTCTGTGACCTTTAAAATCTTCTACACAATTCATACCAGGTAGTAACACGGATGATTCAATTGCTAAAGTAAAATATACGACTATAGTGCTGATAGTGTCACAAAAATGTATAAGTGACTACTGCTAAAGACCTTTTAACATATATGTTACATATTTTATTTTTTTTAGATTTGTTCCGTTACATGAGTACAACGGTTTAAATTACAGTACATTTTGTTTACAATTGAATTTTGTAATTGTCTTTGCGTTTTTTTGATTTTGGAGTGTTTATCGTTTATAGTTGTTTTGTGTTCGGATGATGGTTTGATGAAATATTGTGGGATTTAGGCCAAATAGGAAGCTCCTGTGATGACTTGAGTTTTGACTCCATCTTGTATCAGCCACTGAGTCACATATGAAACTAAAACTGTCAGTGTGATTGTGCGAGAAACTAATGAATGAAAAAATCAACAAAGGGCCATATTCCTAACCTTATGGAGACTGGGCTAACGATGCTCCGCGTATACACATATACCCTTCGATAGATCTCGAGGAGCTAATCAAAAGTGTTGCTAGGCACAACTCCGAAAAACGTGATCTTCTGGCACCTTTGGCTAAGTGAAGTTCAGAGTTTTATATACAAATCTTATGGTACAAATTTTTAGCGAAAATAAAAACTCAGAATACAGATTGGAATGCCTATAAATCGATAGATTATGACTTTCTGAGCAATCTTTACACAGGCCCTTCAATGTTACAATATTATAGGAGCACAACCGACAGTGCCTTTTACTGGTTCACGAATCACATGTAAAACTTCAGTAAAACATTGAAGGGCCTGTGTAAATATTGTTCAGAAAGTCATAATCTATCAATTTATAAACTCTCCATAAGGTTAGGAATATGGCCCTTTTAATAAATCGAAGATAAAACGCATCACACGGCAGAGCTAGATGGGTCATATCCATCTACTCCCGTAGAATATAAATATGCGTTGAATAGATGATAATTGCAGAAGTTGAAAAGGGTTTTATTCCAAAAGGTTTTTTGTGCATATTATGATAAATTGAATGTAAAGAATGAGAAAAATGTGTTTTCTGTCTAGTCCATCTAAGAAAAATATATTTATCATGCCTTGCGTAAAGTAAAAACAAAGTAAAATAAAGTATTCTCAAATTGGGAAAGAAATTATGTTGCCTAACGTCCTACTATATGTTTTGTGTGGAAACACGTACAGTCGGAATTAGTTTATGTAGCCAAAAGACAAGCACACAGGGTCGCCCTTAGATGGCAAGTTAGTACGAAAAATAAAGATAAAATACTTAGTTTCAATATAGGTATAAGAGAGAAACAAAAAGTTTTCCAGACGTTTTGGCAACTCCAATAGGGTATTAGAAACTATTTTAAAAATTTCAAGACGGAAACTTCAAAATGGGAAAAGTTCTTTTCCCAGCGTAAAGAAGACACCAGGAATCTCGCTGTTTTGGCCTCCAATTATGTGGTGCCAAAATGTGCCAAAGAAGAACATGCCAAATTAGCTTGCCGCTCAACAATAAATAAACTGAGAACGCACATACTTTTATTTCCAATTGGTTCGTGGTACACAACCGTTGAAAAATTGTGACATGATTTTGGGCAAGATGTTTGTAAGTCATAACTAATGTTGAATAGTTTTTAAATACTTAAAAGTTCGACTTTATACTGACTAAATCAGCAACTACAAATAGTTGTTCTAACAATGCTCTTTTATACAACTAATATGGTATTGCTGAATGAGTTTAAGCAGTTATAAGTACGTCACAGTTATGCGGTACATGCGGCTGAACAAGTATTGAATGGATTATAGTGCATTATCTCCATAATAATTTCAACGTGAAGAATTCTAAGTTAATACCTTGTTTGCTTTTACTATTTCAAAAATTACAGTTCATCCAAGAAATCATTGTTGTGTAAATTATTTTGAATATCGTGAATAGCATTTGAGATTAAATATAAATAGTTAAATTGAAACTTGACTTCGTAAATGTATGCTATTTAAAGAATCTACTCCCCAAGTAAGAATTTTAATTTCTCAAAATATTTAGTTTGGTGTTTTGGGCATCAAAGCTGCATGAATACATTGTATAAATATTGACACCCTTATTAATTTGCCCAAAACATTTTCAAACCCATTAGAATTAATGTTTTTATTGTTGAAAGATAATTCTGTACTGCTTCCTGTTTTCAAAATGACGTCATGCATGATTTGGTCTACTTCTTAAAATATTCTTTGAGTTAAAATCATTTTGGCTATAGAGGTTGATAATAATTTATTACTCGAGCTTTCGTATACAAGCCGTATACTTTTTCAAGAGCAAAACAAGAAGAAACAATTTTTGGAGAATAGAATGAACGAACACTAATTTTTTCCGTATAGATTTTCAATTTTTTATATAATGGGTTATAATAAGTCCGTAGCTAATGGTATCCATGAGGCTATGTCCAAACCAGTGTTTCGGTTAAAATTGTTCGGGTGTTTTTGGATAAAGATTGCTTCCTTGAATGCTCTTTGGAACCACCGATTTTCATAACAAAGTAAGGCTGTGGAGCCTACATCAATGTTATGATCTGGATGTTGGTCCTTGTGTTCAGCAAGAGCTGATTGAATTGTTCTGTTGTTTCGAAGATCTGCCGAATGTTCACTCTTTCTCCTGTCCAAGTCCTTGGTTTCTCCTATGTATGAATGTCCACAATCACACGGAATTTCGTAAACTCCTGCTGGGGGTTTCGGATAGGAATCTTTGTAGTTTGTTAGTGTTCGGCTAAGTTTGCGTCCAGTGTAGTATCCCAGGTCACGTTGTAAGTGTTTCCGACATATCCCAGCTATTTGGTAAGTGACAATGCCAATAAATGGTATAGCACACCACTTCCTTTGTGTAGACAACGCATTTTGAACTGGAGCATTTGCACGAGATACAATTTCTTGTATTCGGGTTGTTACCAAAAATTTGGGATAACCATTTGCTATCAACGTTTTTTCTACTAATTCCAGTTCTGAGGGTAGGGATTCATCATCGCAAACGCGGACTGCTCTTATAGTTTGTGAATCGATTACACTTATTTTTTGACTGCGATGGTGATGCGAAGTCCAGTCCAGATATCGATTTGTGTGTGTTTTCTTTCTAAAAACTTTCCTGCCAAGTTTGCCATTTGGTTTCTTTGTAAGGGAAACATCCAAGAAGTTTAACGTGTCATTTTGCTCGATCTCCATTGTAAATTTAATGTCGGGATGATAGTTGTTGATCGTTGTCAATACTTCATTCTCCTTTCGTTTTCGAACGACAGCAAACACGTCGTCAACCAGTCTTACCCATAATTTGGTTTGTGGAATTTTTGGTATCATCTTGATTTCCATATCCTGCAAAAATATTTCTGCGAGTATTGGGGACACCGGACTTCCCATGGGTGTTCCTTTAGTTTGTTTGAAGTATTTTCTTTGAGTTTTTGAAAAGTGCATTCCAACGTTAATTCAACTAGGTTTTAGTATGAACCGAAGCTGAGGCTTAAACAAGACTATTTCAACGCCAATGCGAGAGCTCACAAATAAAGTATTTAAGTTTTGTTTGCTTAAAAAACTAGATTTTTACATCTTTAAAGCAATTCACATACTCACCGCTCATTTCCAAACAACATAATGCACTCACTTACTACAAACATTAATGTGTTGGCACTCCAAATTAATTCATTTAACTGTTAATACACCAAAGTTTCCTTCAAATTTTAAAACGGTTCTGGAAATTATGCTTTTGTGGGTGCTTGATGACATTATCGATCAGTTTTTATTTACTTTCTCCTGGTCCTCCAAAGTGTACAATAATGTACTTGACACGGGTATAAACTGAAGAATTTCTAAGGTTCTAAGCATTCCAGCTTTATTGAAGTAGTGTATGTTCTATTCCCAGCGTAATAAGCATTTTATTCGCTTCGGCAAGCAGTGTAACAAAAATGTATTTCAGATCAGTGCTACTTAAAAACCTTTGAAAATATTTATATATTGCATTTTTTCAGTTTAGTTTCATTACAATTGATTCAAGTGGCTTTAATTTTGCTGAACAGCCCGAACAATCCGACTATGAGTAGGGCAAAATTATTATGCAGACAAAATAAACTGAAATATACAACCATTATTTTTTCGTGCTAGAGTTTTTATTGCTGGCAATAGTATATTTAGCTTTCATACAATATGTATTCATTATTTACTACGTACTACATAAAGTACATTATATGTTTGGCTAGCTGGCGTGATTTGTAGAGATTGCGTTGTAGAGGATGTGAAGTGAAGTATGAGGATGAAAATGTTTAATATGTCATAGCTTGGCATAGTATCAAACAGCTTTTACGTACATTGTAAAGGGCTCAACATCTAGTTTTTAAACGTACTTTTTTCGTTGCATTCGTCTGAAAGAGTTAGATCAATCTGTCTGGTAGAAAGCTTACTTATTTGGATTTGAATAAATATTATGTCTAAAGTTGCTAATTTTTTTCAATTTATTTTGCACTGAAAGTTTACTCATACCATGTAAACACAAACAACTGGCATATAGGGACTTTGTAATGTCAATTTAAGTAAAAGCCGTTGTTAGATTTTGCGAGCTGATAATAATATAGGAGCACATTTTATCAACAAAGAGAGAGGAGAGACATAAAGTAGGTATACAAGAATAGGTACAACTTTAGGGCGGCATAAGCACAAAGGTATAAATTACAGGAAACCTTATTCACAATTCAATACTATTTTTGCATTTCTCAAATAATTAAGCGTTTGTGGTTATTTTCGCACTAATAGCTTCTCAAATCTTATTCCATTTTAAAACGTTTATATAAATGCGTTCAAAAATCGCCTACAGTTAAACTGCTATTTAACTAATACATTCTGTGATATTTCATTATTTCATTCTAAGTGAGTGAAAGTGAAATGGTAGCATTTTACAAACGACGTTAACAGCGATGAAAAAATTTAGCCATAATGTTTACCTAAAGTTTTTTAGGCAAAAACATATTTAATTTGATTTTTCTGGTGTGAATTTACAAACAAGTTTTTAAAGCATAGCGTGTGATACCAGTGAAGAAAAATCAGCACTAGCGTCAGTAAATGTAATACATTTGTATGAATGTCCACCCCGGAGTCTTTTAATAGACATTTTATAATAGTAGAACCATTCATACTTCGCCAGGATATCGGCCGCACTATACATGCGCACTTATATTTATATAATTTTTTCTCTACGAAAAGCGGAGCTTGGACGCAGTAAAGTTAATCGTTTTCTTCACATGTTCTTACCCCGCAGCACATCAGCCATGTATTTGCACTTCTCCAGCAAACGGCAGGAGAGGTATGATTCTGACACGCGTTCTCGCTTATTTCACAAAGTGGCACACGTCAGTATAAATATGTATGTGTTGGCATGGGCAAGTGGACAACATTTGAATAGGTTGATAATTTTTTGAATAAGGTTAAGGGGACCACGAAGAGATAAAAGATACTGATGGAATTACGTGGTTTTAGGTTAAAAGTCTGAACTAGTCGATAATCTGAAGACATATTAAGATTTTGTGCAACAGGCACAAATGAATGAGTATTCACTATTGGGCTAGGTGTGGCTGTGAGAGGTTGTGAGCAGTTTCATGGTTTAGAACCTAATTTATTCTTCTTTTTTTAAATTTGGACACCATTCGAAACTTGAAATTAGTATACAGTATTCATGCCGTGACAACATATTTTTTCGTCACAAGTTTAAAAATATAGCAAAATAATTGAAATTCCAAGTATCCTTCCATGTTGATGACATCACTTGGTCTCAACTGCATATGAAAATGTTGATTTCAGTCATTACTTTGAACATTTAATTAGGGCAAAAATCTTGCAGTCACCTTTAAATATTATTGGAGAATCACTGTATACCAACATATTTTTATAAAAATATTGGAGGACGCAAAATTAGCTCTCTTGTGCAAACCGACATATG
>CM056170.1:0-37066 GCA_029691765.1 Entomobrya proxima
GGTGATGTTGGTTTACTTACTGACGGCTGTTCATTCTTCTTTGGCATTTATCACTTATTTTTTGCATCCCACAACCATTCATCCAAATATACTTTAAGCAGGAAAAGGTAAGCGCATAATATGCATTTGCCTTTATATACCCTAATTATATGATGTATGCATATATGCCTTATAAGAATCTAAGTTTAGGCTTCCTTTGTTTAATTCTTTTTATCTTCCTGCCCTGTGGTACCCTAGTGCACCTTTGAACAAACTAAAAGTAGTAGCGTAGTAGTTGTTACTAAAATCTCCTTGTACTAGAAACAATATTGAAGTTCTTTAATAATATGCAGGTTTTTAGGCTTTTTCGTACAATGTTGTGACATTTGACGTTTTCTTGTAATTTTCCTTTAGCATGATCATGATGATGAGCGCCATATTGGTTTGTAAAAATATTGAAACTTTTCTAACCGTTAAGTTACTAAAATCCCATTCAAACAACTAAAAAACAGCTTTTCAGTCACCATGCATGCTCATCTTTACGTCTACTTTACTTTACATTGCTTTCTCAAAAAATATCTGCTTCTAAATTAAAATTATCGAAATTCTCATAATATTATGCTGTTTTGTTAATCTTTGCAAAAAATGACTATTTGCTTGCTTTTACTGTTATTGGGCTTTTAAAATTTTGATAAAACTGGTTAAGACTTCACAAAAAGTCTACTGTGCATGTGTATGTGTGTTTAAAAATGCTAATCAAAATGCTAGCATGAAGGTAACTAGGTATTTCATCGCAACATTCTACGATATTATACCTGTTACCAAATTAATGCTGTGGGTGCATGATGATGAACCACTTCAAACGTGATTCACTTTATGCATCCACACCCACTACATGCCTTGCCAATTGCCTTTCCTTTTTTACCATCAACCAATTTAGCACTGCACTGAACCCAGAAAAATGGCATAATTCGCCATGCAAGGGGTATATCAAGTTTCCAATAAGCACTATGACCTGTTTACCCCTTTATAACCACTTATGAAGATGCAATTGTTTGCATTAGAAAAGGATTGCATGCGTACACTTTAGCTAAATCAACCTTACAATGCCTTTGGGTGGTGGTATGATGACAAGATGTTTTGCTCCAACTTATCGCAACGGTTTCCAAGATCTTCCTTCTGGAGTGCACTTCACAAGCTAATATGGTTAATGATTGGTTTGAAACACACAGAGAATTTTGCAAGCTAAATATTTACAGCTTTATTTCAAATAGAATTCCGAAACAAATTAATCAATCAATGTAATCAACTTCCGAATCTGTACAAGGCAAAATAGTGTAACTACAAAACTGATACTTTTACTGCTACTACTATCTAGTGCTCTAGGCTGCGTATAGAAGATGAATGACCATCTCTCCATCTCTCTTGCTCTGGATTCTGCTCTCTTGACTCTTGACTGTCTGCACCTCACTTCAAACTTTCTGAAGTATTATGCAGGCACGTATAGCATTACCGAATCCCTTATACTCCTCTCTGGTCACCTTCTCTACTTTACCTTACCTCACATACATTTGCCATATACTCCTTACAGAGAAATCAGAGAAAGTGTAATACAAACGCGTAAATAATGCAACACCGATGATGAACGGGAAAGTAATTTTTAACAATGTAAATTTTAAATAATACTCCGTTGGGTTTGAGTGAGTGTGCATTTTTGTAAATGGTGTTACATGTTAGTATTACATAACCGCAATAATCTGTTTTGTGATCTGGTTAAGAGAAGTAGTGCCTTTTTTAATAAACTCAAAATGTCACAAAGCGTGAAGAAAGGGTGTTTTTCAATACAAATAAATTCAGTATATATTATCATGTCTTTTAATAACTACAGGTTGTTTTTTAAATATGTTAATGTTTAGTAATGTGCAAATTTAATTGCTTACATGTTACGTTTAAAAATTTATGGATAATAAAATAATTTACCTTGATATATGTTTGGTAGTAAAATAAACAATAAAACAATAAAAAAGCTTGATAATCAATTGAAACAGTTGAATGATTTCATTAACTTTCACATGTCTCTATTTTCCCATTCCTTAAAATACATAATAATTGCAATTTTTGATCCTCAAGCCCTAATAAGGTAAGTAACTATCCATTTTCAATAAACTATTTTTTACTATTTTTGTAGCCAGTACAGTTTATAGTTTACCCATATTCTTGTAAATTCACGTTTTAAACAGCGTAGGACATTGAAATTATCAGCTGATTTGTTAGTTGTAAAATGTGCACACGTGAAACAGAGAATTACTATGATAAGTTATTTGCTGAAGGTTTCGTTTTTTAAATTTTATTTGATTCCCGAGAATTTATGTAGCAAATCTAATTCCGTTGAGCTTAAGTGGTTGGCTCTAAATGACATACTGGGGAAGAAGCAATATGACGAGTTTTGAATTTTTGAAAAAATAAAGAATTCAATTTTTGGAGATTTCGCAGATACAATTTTTTACTATTTCTCTTTTTGTTGGTTCCGTCACAAAATTTTGTCGTCTCAGGCATTTCATTTACAGACAGTTCAAGCTCCAATCATTTCACAGTAAGTCTTATCGTTCAGCATCGAATTAACAAAAACGTCTCCATCTATGTGGTGGTTTACATATACTCCAACATACCATCCACTTTTACCATGTTTGGTTGCCTGTAAAGCTGGAAGTCTGCCAATGAATTCATGATTTTCCAATTGCAACAAATTTTCACCGGTCGCAACAATTATATTCTTTATGGGGACCAGGTCTATAGTTTCGAAAAACTCGAGCAATGTGTACGCTTGTTATGAGTCTCGCTTCTGCTGTATCACTCATCTAAATTATATTTAAAAAGTGCTATTATTTCTCCCTTCAATTTAACATTGCTTAATTTTGCCATAGCACTTCTTACTTGTTTACCAACACAAATTTCAACTTGAAACACTCTGTTTATTTTCAAAAATTCCAAATGAATCGAACTATCCCTCAGTATCCCTTTGCCACAATAAGCATCCATTTTGAACCTTTTTAATTTTTCATCGTAGTAATTTTTCTGGGCATGCCTGGCGCCACTCCACTACATAATTGCTTCAACATCCACATCGTTGCCAAAAAAATCCTCAGCTCTTCTTGTTCCGTCATGCGTTCGCATACAGCCCGAAACGAGCCCCTATCCAACGTGTTTCTAAAAACTCGAAAATTTGGCTTTCACTCTGACAACTGCGCAATGCTTTCAGAACTCAACATCGTTTCCAAATGTAGCCCTTTCTGATACTCCATTTTGATTGCTACCTTATTAGACTGAAACCAACCCGTATATTTTACAATATCTTCTCTAAACGGTTAATAAGTACGCGGGAACTCCAATTTAAACAATGCTCCCATTTCCCTCTACATTTCATAGCAAGTAGTATTCATAAACAGTTTCTGTAAATTTGGCAAATATTTAAAAAAAAGCTTCAACTTTCCGCTACATTCTATCACAACTCCAGTTCTATCATTTTCTCTTGTTTGAAGGTTTGATTCCAGATTTGAATCAGTGAACCTGTAGAATTAGCATTATTTCCTTAAACAATGACAATGTTCACCACAAGTAAAATGAGAATGCTATTAAAACACCACCAAATATATTGTTGCGCAATTGCGATGTACACAATATGAAACACCTTATCTGATTTTATTAGAATTTACCACAAAAAATACTATTTAACAAAGTTACCTAAAACAATGGACGTCTGCATCTTATTTACGTAAGCGTAATAAAATACAATTTTGGATTCCAGGTTTTAATAAATATGTATGAACATTAAGTAATCCAGGGTATGATAGAAACTATGTTGGAAAATTAATGAGACTGGGAATATTTAATTAATTGCTTTGCTACTTTAATATGCACGCATCTGGCCGAAATTATGCTGCTGGAGTTTTTTTCTTGTTTGCTATACAAATATAAAACATAAATAATTTGGGTAATAAAAAGCACAGAAAAAGTATATTCTCAATAATCAACACTTGGATCACTAAACAAGCTAGAGTGCTTGTGAATATTCCAATGCTTATAAGCATCGGGTTCACAGATATGCATAATTAAGTATAATTAATATTACAAATGAATACTTGGCAGCTGGTAAGCAGACGCTTGAGCTAGAGTTCACCTCTGTTCTCTCGCTAAATATTTTAGTCAGGCTTTTTACGTCAACGAGTTTCCCAGAAGTGAAGCAACTGCCGAAACGCAAGCATATTACAAGTTAAACATTTTTATCATATTTCGGAAAAACATCCATGCACGTATTTGATAGTTGACTGAGGTAGTCACAGGTAATTTTTAAATTCAAACATCTATCAACGCAGTTATTAAAAGCAGGTACAACGCAGTTATTAAAAGCAGGTAATCTAATTTTTAGGAAAAATCTTGGCACCATAGCTGGTCAAAATCCTGCGGGAAATCAAAATATCTCAAGCGATTTTAGTAGTAACTCTGGCTTTTGTCTGTCTAAACTAACGTGTGGTGAAACCATAACAGCTGTAAACATACAAATTTTCAAAAAGCTTTAAAAAATAAAAGGCAGAGAAGTTAAGTACCGTATTTATTCGATTTATACCCCCGGCTAAAATTTCAAATTTCACATCTCAAAGGAGGGTATAATTCGAGGGGGGTCATAAATCGAGGGGGCCAAAATTTCAAATTTGATGATACAAGCTGGAAGGACTTTTTATTTATGATGATAAATAACGTTAAACTGTTCAGCTATGGCTTTGTTAGAATGTATTTTAGCATAAATAATTTCGTCAAACGTATTGACAATGATAGTTATATTTATAAAACTCAATATAAAAGTGAATATTTTTGTTTACATTCGTATCCAAAATGATAGGGGGCTATAAACACAGGGGGGCCAAAATTCCAAATTTCACCTCTCAAAGGAGGGTATAATTCGAGGGGGGCTATAAAGAGAAAATCTTTTTCGTCCTGGGAAAAATCTGCAATCGTCTCTGGGATTATCGTAATAAATATCGGTGATCCAAAAATACGAATCCTCCCGTGTATAGGAGTATTTTTCCAGGGTTAACCGAGTACTTGTGCAACAAAACTTTGTATTTTGTCACAGCAGTGTACTTTAGATTGCAACCAGCTCACATTTATAGTGCTAAGTTGCAAACGGGCAGTCAATCAGGCGACAATATAATGGATATTTGTATGAGCACTTATATTTTTTAAATCCCCCAGATTTTTTCTCATACTCTCGAAAACGTTCCAAACTTTAGAATAGATATTGTCATAATTGCATAACTTCCAGGTCCTACTACAGTAACCAATCAAACTTTTCACACATTAACACAAATCAATAAACACTTTTATATTTATAGCGAATTATCAAGTTGCCCGTTACAGTAAAGAAACTTATCTAAGATTTTATGCCAAACTTTGAATTTTGTTGCCTCTTAGTTGAACCCATAAGCCAATTCAAACAATTATTTTCTAGAAATGAAAGGATCACTAAATTATCATCAACTGGATGTAATCATTGCCACATATAACGTGTAATACTATGAAGCCACTATGATGAGATCCAAGGTTAAGTGCGAAATAAGTGTAAATTATGCTGCATACAATTGTGGCGACTTGGAAAGTGTCTACAATTTTGTTTTCTCATCTTGGGCATGGTTATTATTTATGGCAAATTTCGTAGGGAGTAAAATTCATAGGTAGCAAGCTTTCAGTAGCGAACCTCAAGTAGGATTCTTCATGCTGCCGCTAAAACATTTCAGAAATTCAGAAAGACATACTTCCTCCTAAATAACTTATTCTGCTTTCAGCATAAAGCTGGAACTCAGTTAGTACTGACTTATTATAGGTTTATTTGGACCACCATGTGGAGAAATGGTGACTGTAAGTGGTCAGTTTTATAGTTATTGTGTCCAGTTTGTCGACTTTGACCGCCATCTTGTCGGTATCGCAACGGCCAAATGGGTTAATTACTTCTTTTCTTTTCGACAATTTCTGCTTGTTTGACTAAAGCTGAGAGTTTTGGATTCACTACCACTATCCATTAAATTGTTGCCTAATTGATTGCCCGTTTGCAACTAGGTACCCTAAATGTGAGCTGCACTCTAAAAGTACCCTTCTGTGACAAAATACAAAGTTTTGTTGCACAAGTACTCGGTTTTCCCTGGAAAAATACTCCTATACACGGGAGGATTCGTATTTTTGGATCACCGATATTTATTACGATAATCCCAGAGACGATTGCAGATTTTTCAATATACGAGAAAATACATGCCTTTATAAAATTGCAATATTTTATTTGTCAGGTTAAAATCGTTGGTTTCCCGGAAATACTAGGCATACTCTCCGAAAAGTCAAAAATTAATAATCGCTCTGCAGAAAAATGATATTTTCCGGGAAATGAATTATTTTTGCCATTTAATTAAAATTAGAATTGTTTTCACAGTACAACCAATGTGTTTATCAGTTTATCAGTCTTTCTGTAATGCACTACTAAACTTTTTTGGACGACCTGGTCCTCTATTCGTACCTACTCTAGTTGTCATCGCCTCAGAAGGCATTTTGAATATGTACAACTGTGAGAGCGACAGCATGAATGCAAAAATATAACAAATCGCATATCACAATTACCAGGAATCGCACTGTTGTTCTTATTAGTTCACACCAGCAAATCTCTAATACTCTTGTTTGTTTTAATCAAACTTCCACGATGCCGTTGTAGAAAGTTATTTATCTGGGCATTAGAACACTCCTTAACTTGATTTAATTTAAAAGTTATTAATATGCTGGTTGGTGTTGTTACTCCCGACGCATAACATGCATACACTAAACTAAAGCATTTTGTTTTCTTCTGGGGATAGTCTATAACTAACATTTCTGTAGTTGCTACGAGCTACAGAATTACTAAGAAAACTCGCAACTCCATTTGATAGAAGCTTTTTTAGTAGCATAGTAGCAACCACTGCTACGTGCACAGTAGTAATTCATCATTTCAATCTTGGAAACATAGGTTTTCTTTGTTTTCCAATGCAATGAAATACGTTCATCAAAAAATATATTTCTTTCCACTCTAAACAACCCTTATATTTTTCTATACAAACATATCCCTGCAAAGTTCTTATGGTCAACAATAATTTGCATGTTATGTTTGGTATGCTAATGACAGTAAAATTTAAGTAAGATGCCAAAAATAATTCATTTCCCGGAAAAAATCATTTTTCTGCAGAGTGATGATTAATTTTTGACTTTTCGGAGAGTATGCCTAGAATTTCCGGTAAACCGAAGATTCTATCCGGCAGAGAAATTACATGCCTTATAAAATGTACTTATTGGTTTAGAAATTTGAAAAAAGTGGCAAGCTTTTAGATTCCACCCTACACTGAAATCAAAACCTCGCTCCAAGCACATTATCTAATTGTCGTATATACTTAAAATAAGTGTTACTGAATTGAATAAAAACTTTCAGTCATTTCCAGTTCATTATTTTTAGCTGCATGGAAACAAACAGACAAAACTCGTTTGAGCCAAAATCTATAGATGCTAGTTTTTCAAGTTAATATACGGAAATCAAAATCGTACAGAAAATATACACCTGCAAAATGAAAATTTTTTCTAATAATTTCTGATATAAATTATTTTTTAATTTTACAAAAAATATTAATTTTAGTCAGCTTTGGCTCACAACTTCTCGGAGCCGCACCTAATCAGCAATGAATATTTATTTCATTCATTCAGTCTGCCACCAAGAAATCTGAAAAATGTCTGCCTTTTATCAACTAATTGACATCATCATCTTTCATCTACATGTTCCACTTAACTTTTTCCCTATGCATTACGCTGACAGGATACATTTCACCAAACCGTGCGTGTATGTGCAGCACAACGCGTTGCCAGCATTGTAACACTTTCGTTCTTTGCTGAAGTAAAGCAGAATGCAAAACTGTTTGAAGAAAGCGACCAACTCGTCCGCTTTACTGCTTCGTGTATTATGAGCTTATTAT
Source organism: Entomobrya proxima (assembly GCA_029691765.1). NCBI lineage: Eukaryota > Metazoa > Arthropoda > Collembola > Entomobryomorpha > Entomobryidae > Entomobrya > Entomobrya proxima. The sequence continues at coordinate 8,010 of CM056170.1, forward strand.
AACCATTTCGCCTACTATGCTTTGCCAACTTATATCAGCAGCAATAAATGTGTCAAAAAATTTTCATATATTTTTTCAATGAAAGGTCAAGTCGCAGTAAAATAAGCAAGTTCGTCGTATTCTTCGTTACATCTTTTTTGCATGTTGTGTTTCATAAGCAAAGATTTGTAGTGGTACAACGCTGAACGCCGTCTTGCGTTCTCTTTTATTTTTCAAATAGGAACACGTTATACATACATTATTATACATGCATAGATGGGTATCACCAAGTGATAATATTTGACCTGTGAGCATAATTTCTTCATGCATATTAACTGAAGCATGCAAAGGAAAAAGATGCTTATGTCATTGTGGGTTACCAGTCGATAAACGACAGCCATTTTATTGAATTTTTCTCAGCAGGCCTAAATTCAAGAATGTTCATTTTGTAGCATGTGTGGCTGTGACAATATGTGAGCAGTTCCTGGATTCAAATTTAAATATTTTTTGTGCTATGAAATTTATAAATTAGTATAAATTTGAGGTGTTTTCCAGTAGCACAAGTGTATTTTTTGCTTAATTTTGCTTATAGTGAAATAACTACAATTGGACAAATTTTTCTGGTTTTTCTAAAAAAATATGTAATTTTTAAAAAACGCAGGTAAAAGCAAGAAAGTAAAGGTATCAGTAGCATTTTAATATCAGATAAATATACATAATATGTACAATAAATTGTGGTTTAATTTTTACAAAACTTTAAGGCTTTCAAAATTTCACTAACTTGACTGAAAGGTGGGTTTTGAAGTGAGTTGATGTAGTTCCAGCCTTCATGTTTTTGCGCCACAGAAGAAAATGTCAGAGCAAAATAATCATGCGTGAGTGGGCCAGCAGTCTGAAAATGTTTAGTAGCATTTTAAAATTTTAGTTAAAAACGTTACTGATTTTAGGACGAATTCTTTGTTTCTATTTTGTGCAATTGAAAAATGTTAAAATTTTTACTCTTTTATACAGTTGGAGTTTCCGGTGACGCAGAATTTCGAAATCTCTGGATAAACTGAAGTGATTTACATCTGTATGACTGCCAAAAGACTTGACATTTAAGACAGAATATAGCTTTCGGATATTGAGTGGATGGAATCAGGGTGGAATTGTGACAAAAGGATCATATGAGCTGTCAAGAAAAATACTTTCTCAACCACACAACATTGGATTACAAGATTACTTTATTATACATAGCAGGTACTACAAACTTAAGACCTTATAATTAATTTAGAGGTTTTATTACAATATGAAAATGATTGTATGACTGTTTAGATAATTCCCCGGAATACATACAGCAAAAAGTTCAAAATGACAACTCCAGCTTTTTTAATGCTTTCAGGATGTACTAGCAAAGGTGGGTTTTTAAGAAGTTTCAAATTCCTCATGTTTTAATACACAAATAACAAATAAACCCAATAATAACTATTTTCAGGAGAAACATACAGAAATGGAATCTAGGCAGACTGGATACTGGCGTTGAATCTCAGCACCTAACTGGATAACAAGTCAGTCTGCTTTTCGATGCTTAGCTGATAAGTGTAATTTTAAATTTCTAGACTACTGACTTGTATCAGAAATGTATGCACATTAATAATTCAAAGCTTCTTTATAAACGTCGTGGAAAATACGAGGTGCTGACGTAGCCGTCGTAAGTGTAAATTTTGTAAAAAGATAAAATATCATAGGTATACATTTTACACTAGTTTAGATATTTTTTTCGGGTTAAAAAATGCACACTCAGCTTGCGTACACCAACGCGTGGGTATATCTACACTATCCCAAATTTTTATTTTTTCGAAAGATCGTTTTTGCAATAGCCAATTTTAATAGCATACGAAGTAATTAAGTGTTCGACAATTAGAAAAGTTGGCTGAAAGCAAAGATGACCTTTACCGTAAGCAAAATTTTGGCTTTATAAAACGACAGAGCCTTTTGGTTTCAGTATTTCTATTTAGTATTTTTCACAAACGTAAGCTCTATTTAAAGCTTTTATACAACTTCTTAACTCTGCTGAAACAAAGGCTTTTGGCGCAAAATTTATTTAGGTAATTAATTTAGTTTTTAGTACCGGGTGGAATACGAGTATTTGAATTTAGATATAATATTTTGTTACAGTAGTTACTCCGTTGCAAATTGATTACACCAGTTTGAATATTAGAGGAATAGCATTATATAATTTCGGAGCTATAAATTGACAGATTATAATTTTCGTGACTTTATTATAATTTCAAAAACAACAATCAAATAATTCTCAAAAAAATTCAGCAATCTATTTTTTGATTATTATGGTTTGTCGCACGTACTGACAATTTCCCACAACGAATTTTTAAATTTTCAGAACACGATGTCATGCAAGCACGTTCTGATGACTACAAAGAATTAAATCAGTTACAAACATCAATGTTTAACACAATGAAGTTTTAAATAACTACTAAATATCTAAACTGCATTCAGTGATTTTGTTTACACTTATATTTCCCATCGACAGGCAGCCGACTTTATTTTCAATCCTACCGAATCCGGCATATCTTACTCCCTGGTCTTTTCCCTTTTGGTTTCTACTCATGCAACTAATATTATTACTGATGTTGAATATCTCTTTCGGCCACTTCATTGAGTCTGCCTACATGTGAGAATGTCTAAAGTTTCGGTTTTCTAAAACTTCGTCTTGTTGAAAAACTAGTTAATTAAGTTAAGGTTAGCATTCCACAAAAACCAAAAAATATGTAATTTCATGCTTCATGTTTCTATCCCCTTAGTTTTACATTGTATCACATAAGCAACCTCTTGAGAGCAATAGCATCCCGCATTCAAGATTAACAAGCTGCTAGGGACGTTAAAAGAATGAATCTTGTTAATTGCAATGCAAAGTTTACTTAATCAGAAAATGAGTCAGGCTATAGAATATTATGTTGATTTTATTCCTTCTCTTTTTCGTGGATGACAGACGTCTATACTGTTTGCAAAATCAGTGCAATATGAGTCTACATGGTGTAAGAAACACAATCAGATCATACCTGCCTAAATAGGCATTATAAACATATTATATATTACTCTCTATCTCCTGATTTACTCTCCATTTTTATAAATTGCTTCTTGAGAATACGGTTCTTATTCAATCGTGTTCGGATTTCTACGACTTGTCTTTAGTTTTTTATTGATCATCGCTTGTTTGGATGTAGTTCTGTTTGCTGAAAATGACCTTTGTTTCTCCTCTTGTATTTTTCCAAGCTTTCCTTCCCATCAAGGCCTATGTAGCAACACAACTGTAACTATCATTCAATAAAATGGATTGGCATAATAAATTTCTTAGAAAAACTTAAAATCGGAATAGCGAACTCACCATAAAATGAACATCATAAAATATCAACCCCGTGCTTTAGAATGCTTTTTAATACGTAAACGGTTAAGAGAATGGAATTTTCTGAAAATTTTTTGAATGCCAACATTTTTTTTGCTAATACGTTTGCAAGCGTATGCAGGACTAGTCTAGCAAAATGCAAAAAGCTTTGGAACAAAACCTGTATTTTTGCATTACGACAGCTTACAAGTAAGCATGATGGATTCTTTCGAGGATAACTTGTGTTTATTAGCTATTAACTAGACAAGTACAACACTTTTGTTCTATTGTCTATGCAATAAGCACGTCCAAACAAACATTTTTGTATTGTCACATCTTAAACTCATTCTTAAACAAATGGAAGCCGTTTACTTATTACAAATAATATGCAATGTTTTAGCCCAAAAAAACCACTTCAAGATTTAATTAAATTCATTGGTAATAAATCTGGTAGCCAGCGCTATGGTAGTTTTAAAATATTAACAAAGGGTTTTCAAAGATGTGCTGTCAAGAGGGATTCATGAAATAACCAATCATTGTCTTTTACCCTTTTCCTGTCGCAGTAAAATATTCAAGTGGGAATTTGAGACGGATAAAAAATATTTCTTGGGCTTGGCTGGTTTTCAAGCATACCAGCCTTCGCGGTACTTCTGATCACTGCTTACAAACCTTTAACAATTTTAAATATTCTATTTTTAACAAGTGCCGGTAAACCGGTTACATGAAAATGATAAGCCGATCACACATCTTCCTCAAATATTGAACAACTTGTAATTTATATTTACCTAAATATCAGGATTTTCGTACACAAATGTCGTTTCGTAAATGTATCAAAAATGAAGAAATAGTTCATAACTTGACTGACCAAGCGACCATTCCTTTTTTTGTAAAATTTACCTTAGCACTAGGATTGAATTTTTGTAATAATGGCGTATTCAATTTTAAACAATTTAAATCTAAATTGCATGAAAATTTACGACGATTTTCATGGAAAATTCATTTTTCATTGATGGGTAGGGATAAAAATGATCTGGATGAATTTGAGTATTTTCTGATAAGTTGTAAAAAGAGAAATAAAAAATCCAGAAATGTTCCAAAAATTTATGATAATCTTTTTCCGAATCCAGATATGATTGATGAAATTACAAACAAAGTCAAAAGCAAGTTCATAAAACGTAAAATCTTTCCACCTATTGAACTTATAACAAAAACCAGAAAGTATCTAGAAGATAATGATTTTGTTGTTAGAAATGCTGACAAGAATGCAGGGGTGTGTATTATGAAAACCGAGTGGCACGATTCTGAAGTATTTAAACATCTTCATAATGAAGATACCTATTCACCTTCATGCAAAGCGGAGTATGAAAGATGCATGGATACATTAATTGATAAAGTTTTAGCAAGGAAAATTGAAATAACTGAAGAATTTTTCTTAGGAAATTTACTTTTGAATAATCACAAACCAGCATCTTTTTATATATTACCCAAAATTCATAAGAATTTTGATATATTTCCTCCCGGTAGACCAATCAGCAGTACATGTTCTACAGTAAACCGCAACATAAGCGCATTAGTAAACTATATATTTAAACCTATAATGTGTCAAACTCCAGGAGTACTACTAGACACAACTCATTTCTTAGTTTTGCTTAATGATCTCGAATTGAAACCAGATACAGAATACATGTTAGTGACTTACGATATTGATAGTATGTACACTAACCTAAAAATAAAGCATTGTAAACAATTTTGCATAGAAGCTTATCAAACTTTCATGGTAGAGAATACAGAATCAGAAGCACTTACTCAATTTTCAATAGAAGATATAATATTCATGTTAGACGTGTGCTTAGATTATAGCTTTGTAAAGTATTATGAAGAATATTTTAAGCAAAGAAAAGGTATTCAGATGGGTAATGCTGCATCTGTAACTATTGCTAACATCACAGCTTACTACGAACTACGTGAAATGTTTAGAAACAAAAAAGAGATTATTTTCAATGAACGCTTTGTTGATGACGGGTTCTTAATATTAGAAATGACAAATATAGAAAATGTAGAATCATGGCTGCGAAGTACCTTTCAGCATGATTATTTAACGTTTACAAAAACATACAATGCAAATCATATCATTTTCCTAGATGTCGATGTAAGGTTAGTGAATAATAAGTTTGTAACAGTTCCATACAAAAAACCGATGTCGAAAAGCTTGTATTTATCCTACTTCTCAAATCATCCCAAACATCTCATCCGAGCACTTCCATATAGCCAAGGCATACGTATAAAACGTATCTGTTCAGATATGGAAATTGTTGATACGGAAATTTTTAAGATGATGAATAGATTTAGGAATAGAGGCTATCCACAAAAATGTTTAGATGACTGTATGGAAAAACTGAGTAAAATTGAACGCCAAGACTTATTACTTCCCAAAAGTAAATGGTTATTACTGAACTTAAAAAAGTTTCATCCAGACTTAATACCTTTACAAGAAAGTAATCAAGAACTTGAAAATGAGATGCAAATACTAACTAACGATAAACAAAAATTCTATCTAGTGGTACCTTATTACTCATGTGTAAATCATTTACATGATATAGTGTATAACAGTATATTGAATGAAGTTATAAAGTTGGGAGACAGAACAGTGAATGACGTTGTACAAAACATGGATATACACACTGTATATTGTAACACTGAATGCTTGCAAATGTTCCTAAAGAAAAAGTCACATTTATAAAACAGAATCCTATGGAGCAACAAGTCAACAACAAATCAGTGAAACATAAGGTAAATTCGTCTATGTCTTTGTGGTAGCAGATTTTAAGATTTTAAGATTTTGAAACTCAAATATGTAGTAAAAAATATATGAATCGAAAAATCTAATGTGTGTAATGAAATTTCATATCCATTTTAATTTTTAATGTATTTTTTGTGAAATTTCCATTTCAGCCTGATGAAATAAAATAGAAACGCGTCGCTTGACGATTTCACACATAACGACAATATTTTCAACTACTGTTAAAACACGGTGTTTTTAAGCATAAATATATAAACATATTATATATTACTCTCTATCTCCTGATTTACTCTCCATTTTTATAAATTGCTTCTTGAGAATACGGTTCTTATTCAATCGTGTTCGGATTTCTACGACTTGTCTTTAGTTTTTTATTGATCATCGCTTGTTTGGATGTAGTTCTGTTTGCTGAAAATGACCTTTGTTTCTCCTCTTGTATTTTTCCAAGCTTTCCTTCCCATCAAGGCCTATGTAGCAACACAACTGTAACTATCATTCAATAAAATGGATTGGCATAATAAATTTCTTAGAAAAACTTAAAATCGGAATAGCGAACTCACCATAAAATGAACATCATAAAATATCAACCCCGTGCTTTAGAATGCTTTTTAATACGTAAACGGTTAAGAGAATGGAATTTTCTGAAAATTTTTTGAATGCCAACATTTTTTTTGCTAATACGTTTGCAAGCGTATGCAGGACTAGTCTAGCAAAATGCAAAAAGCTTTGGAACAAAACCTGTATTTTTGCATTACGACAGCTTACAAGTAAGCATGATGGATTCTTTCGAGGATAACTTGTGTTTATTAGCTATTAACTAGACAAGTACAACACTTTTGTTCTATTGTCTATGCAATAAGCACGTCCAAACAAACATTTTTGTATTGTCACATCTTAAACTCATTCTTAAACAAATGGAAGCCGTTTACTTATTACAAATAATATGCAATGTTTTAGCCCAAAAAAACCACTTCAAGATTTAATTAAATTCATTGGTAATAAATCTGGTAGCCAGCGCTATGGTAGTTTTAAAATATTAACAAAGGGTTTTCAAAGATGTGCTGTCAAGAGGGATTCATGAAATAACCAATCATTGTCTTTTACCCTTTTCCTGTCGCAGTAAAATATTCAAGTGGGAATTTGAGACGGATAAAAAATATTTCTTGGGCTTGGCTGGTTTTCAAGCATACCAGCCTTCGCGGTACTTCTGATCACTGCTTACAAACCTTTAACAATTTTAAATATTCTATTTTTAACAAGTGCCGGTAAACCGGTTACATGAAAATGATAAGCCGATCACACATCTTCCTCAAATATTGAACAACTTGTAATTTATATTTACCTAAATATCAGGATTTTCGTACACACTCAAAATACCGCGAGTATATATTACGGGTTCTTAGCGTGTTATTATGCTTACCTGCGTGTGTGTACGATTACCCACGTGTATGTCTGATTACCCGCGTGTATGCATGATTACCCGTGTGTATCTATGGCTACCTGCGAGTATGTATGATTAACCTTGTGCATCTAAGATTACACGTTTGCATTTAAGATTACCCGCGTGCATATATGTACACTCGTGTGTATTTACGATTATTCACGAGTAGTTTTATCTATGACTTCCAGCACGTACTTACATATAATTATCCATGTGCATTTATGACTGCCCGATTTGAGTACGTTGACTGCATGGGATTTTAGGACAGGGTTACCATGGAATTGTAGGGCATGGGACTTTCGGACGGTGTTGGCATGGAAGTTTAGGGCAAGGAACGTTCGGTAGGTGCTTGCAAGGGGCCTTACACGGTGTTAGCATTACCAAATTTTAACTCGGTGTTAGCATTACCGATTTTTAAAACGGTGTTAGCATTACCGAATTTTAACATGGTGTTAGCGTTACCGAATTGTAACATGGATTTAGTAATACCGAATTTTAATACTTTGTTAGCTTTGCCAAAATTTAACACGGTGTTAGCATGAGGTTTCAGCATTGCGCTAAGCAGTGTGATTTTACATGAGGACGTTTTGTCACAGTGTTAGCATTGCCGAATTTTAACACGGTGTTAGCATTACCAAATTTTAACACGGTGTTAGCATTACCGAATTTCCAAACGGTGTTGGCATAGCCGAATTATAACATGGTGTTAGCATTACCAAATTTTAACTCGGTGTTAGCATTACCAAATTTTAACTCGGTGTTAGCATTACCAAATTTTAACACGGTGTTAGCATTACCAAATTTTAACTCGGTGTTAGCATAGCCGAATTATAACACGGTGTTAGCATTACCAAATTTTAACACGGTGTGTTAGCATTACCGATATTTAACCCGGTGTTAGCATTACCGAATTTTCAAACGGTGTTAGCATAGCCGAATTATAACATGGTGTTAGCATTACCAAATTTTACCTCGGTGTTAGTTTAGCCGAATTATAACACGGTATTAGCATTACCAAATTTTAACATGGTGTTAGCATTGCAAACTTTTAGCATTGTGTTAGCACTACAAAATTGTTAAAATATAGTGTTGATATATGGTGTTAGCATAGCAAAAATTTAACATAGATTTTCCAGATAGATCAGACCGTTGCAAACTTGTTCGTTTTGTCCAAAATTCGGAACAAATTATAGTATTGTTTTATAAAGACTTTAATCCACTAAAGGTGGCCATGATGATGTATTTATGACGTACTTGGTAGGTCTACAGAGGCATAGTCTGAAATTTGGGAATTTTGCTGAATACGCTGTCGATCCCGAAAGTTCGTTTACATAATCACTGGTATTAAGTTGAGTCTCGACGCCATCCTGGTACAGGCACTTACATAGACACAAAACGAGTAATATCGTCTGTCAAATGCTAATAACAAACAAATTATTTTATGTAAGTTTTTAAAGTGAAATTGAGCAATTATAGCTTATCTAAATGGCAACGGCTGCACAGCGGAACAAACAAGGCTGTTTCAATGAAATCTAAGTCATTCGCGCTGGGCATAAAAGACTTTACATGATTTCAGGCTGACACATAGCGATGGAATGTGATACGATTTTATTGAAACAGCCTGGTATGTTCCTTTGTGCCGCCAGATAAGTTGCATTTTAGCACCGTGCAGTACCATTTTTTCACATTTTTCAAAATCAATTTATTAAAAATACGAGATAACACCATCAAGATTAGGGTTTCACAAAGTCTCCTAACTCTCTAGTATCAGATTAATATTTTGGTTTACCTGTAAAAGTGGCCCTTTTAGGTAAAAATTGGGTTTGAAATATGCACAATCCCTCATTTACCCCTATGTTAAGATTTTTTTGTATCTTGTAACTCCCATAACTTTGGCCCGGTTTATTCAATTTCCACGCGGTTTTTTGCAGTACATCCGGCTTCTAATGTTCCATCACTGGATTAGAACCTTGAGTAAAGCAGACGGTTATATGGCGAATGAGAAACCTGTCTGTGTCAGGCACAACACTGTTCGAGAGTAAAATGGAGTGTCATAAAGTTTTAGTAACAGATGGGCGTAAAAACTAAATTTAATTTTGGGTTTTAGTCGAGTTTAAACCCGGTTTAGGATTATTCTTATAACGTAACTTGAGTTTAATCTTAAGTTAATCTAGAAACATATTCGAGCGAGATTAGCTGAAGATATGCAATCCGACACCTAAAAGTGAAGTTAATCCAAAACTTACGACCGGTCAGCGGTGTTCGTAAGCCAATTTACGCTTGCCCTTGAAAATCGGATTAAAGTTGATCTTAGGATTAGCCCAAAGGTTACGGAATTCGGATTAAATTTTGGATGAAGCAAGATTAGTTTAAACCCGGATAAGAGGAAAAGTTATATTATACGCCCCAGACTGACTTCCCATTTAAAAATGCTGGCTCGTGTTAGACCTAACCTAGTGTTTCGTACGTGCTATAAGGAAAAATGTTTTATAGAGTAAAATATTGAATATGAAAAGCCAGGCTAGCTCGGAGAGCAGAAGGATAGGTAAATACGGAGTCGCCGGTTCTAATAGGATTGCTAAATTGTTTTATTTAGAATACACACTTAGATCCAATCTAGGCTCTAATTGTTTAGTACGAGAAAGAGGGGCAATTCAATACTGGATTCTCCGCCTACTGGAAATCCCAAATCCAGCGACTTCTGCAGAAAGGCAAGCCACTACCTGGCCATGTCCATCGTCTGTCCCGCACTGAACTTACAAAGATAACTTCGTGCTTTATATAGATAGAGTAACATAGTTCAGATTTTTACGCCTACTTATCGTTCGATACATTCTAGGAAGGAGTAGTTGAAGGAATCTCATCATTTAGACTAATCATTTTCAATTGCCAATTATTAAATAAAATCAAACCAATTCTCTACATTACAATACTCCCCATAAAACTCCCATATAGTGTGCTACGGCGTGTTTATCATTCTAGGTACGGGCAAAAGGAAACAAATACGAAATTAGAGTAGTGAATACTTAAACAACCCTAGCATTCTATTTACATTTAGGTAACTAAAGAATTAACTACTCACACATGAGATTAGTTTGCATACAATTTGCGTTCTGAATAGCATACAGCATTGACTAAAAAGAAGAAAAAAGGTGCAAAGCCAGCAGCTGGGCTTTTATGTTGTGGGAAAATAAGCAATCGGCCAGCTGATAGACCGTACTCTATAAACGTAAATCATTCATCTAAACTATACAGACTATAACTAATGTGAAGCCTTGGTCATGAGGAATAAGTAACTGTTGATTACTAACCCAAGCTTTTCCACTAATTTATCACGTCTACATTAGTTTCTTACACATTCCGGTCTACTGCACGAAAAAGTGTATATTAAACTGTTTTGTATAACTGGATATTCATAATAAAATTCAAATATCTGCATTGAATTAGAACTTTTAACTATTTTTGGAACTTCCACAGTTTATGTAAATTCAGAATTGACAATTTTTTGAGGGACAACAAGGTAGTTGGACTCTGCTCAAGCAAAAATGCATTCTTGGAATACGCAGGCGCATACGCTCCATGCTCGGGAACTGCCGATTTTTCTTAAGACGCTTCAATTGTAATGGATAAATTTAAAGAGAAACGAGAGCATTTTTCATAGACAGTTTCTATATTCGTACAATAAAACATTTCCTTTTCAATTTCAAGTTTGCATATGTGTTTCAGTGTTTCAGTTTCTCATGTGTAAATAAAGATATTTTGGAGCAATAAGCTTTATCACAAAGCTCGTAGGAATAAGATCGTTCATATAGATGAGCGCGTACATGGTTTTCTAAATGGTAACGCTTCGGACACGTCTTCCCACATACGTCACACCTCATCCAACGGGCGGTGCTTCTGTTTTTACTGGGCTTTTAAATTCCCCTTACGACAATAAGCACGCTCATATTGTCCACACTTGAAAGGTTGATTGCGTTAAACCTTAAACAAATCTATTATTTTACAATTCAACAAATTGAAAAGGTTACTTAAAAGCAAGTGTTCAATTTTTCGACTAACGGCCAGTCCCCATGTCTTCGTCTTCTACAGTTAGTGACTTTCGGTATGCAGGGGAATAAAACGTTAAGTTCCGCACAAATAAAAAGGCGCAATCCTTCATTGTTTGTAGTGTGATCGGTGAGATTAGTCCTCCACGTGAAACCTTTTCCACCAAGTTCACAATGAAGACCTTGCGTCAACTTCATACCTAAAATACACTTAAAGCTTAAAATTGGATGATGATGTGAGCTGTAAAAATGAAGTAAACCCGGTTCAAGTCGTTCATGACAAGCTATTGACACAATGTATCAGTGTATATTGATATAAAATGGATTTAAGAATGGAATAGCTTTAAAGAATGCATGCAATCAACATACAAAAGAAGTCGAGTGAAGATCTTTCGACAAAGAGATAACACGGCAACTCGTTCACAGCATCCATTACTTTTTGTAGGGAAGAAAAAATCTGCTCGGGAGTTGTCGCGTTTACAACTTGAGGCTTTACAGCATTGTTATCATACTCAGCAGTCCAAAGTGCACCCGCTCCCGTACGTGTTAGCTTAGGATGATAAGAAAGAACAAGTTGGCAGCATAATTGTATGTTTTCAACTCATCAAGCATAATTTCAGAACCAGTGCACGAGAACCATTCATGTTTGTAAAAAAAGGCAAGCACTCAACAACTGAGTTTGTATCAAGTAAGGGTATTTTGAAGCGTATATGTACTAAGGAATGTAACCAACACGCCTACTAGCTGCGGCATCGCCATTTCTTTAAATTTGGTCACTGTCAGTGTATTTACGAGTCGTTGTGTCCAAATTTAAACGAATTCAGGGAAATCTTTTTAAAAAATGACTGCTACATTTTTCAAGTTAATATGTTAATTTTAAAATTGAGCTTAGATTTCTAACGAATGTTTACTCAAATCTCATTTCCGGCCAATCTAATTACTTTTCATTCAGAATTCGGCAATTTTAAAGAAACAAAGGCATGTCGAACGGAAACATTGGTACCCAAGTTTGTGGATATTAGTACCAACTATGAAAGAGTTGTGCTAGAGGATAGAAATACTACAAAGTTAGCATTTTCGGTATTAATAATGCATTAGTTGTGGTGAGCACTTTGTAAAGATCTGCAAGAATTTTTTAGGTATAATCTTAAAACTACGAGACATAACGGTACTATTGCCATACTCAGAAGTAGTTTCTTAGGTTAGTTAGGTTGAACTATCTACAGAGTACCAAGTTTATAAGTTAAGTGTGAACAAATAGTTTGCAGAGAAAAAAATAGTGTTTCCTTGCATATATATATTTTTAAACTGATTTAAATATTCGCACCAACGCGCCATTTTTAAATTGTGATTCTGCTTATTCGCAGAGTAATTTGTATAATTGAACTATTTGGAAATACATACTTTTTTAACTTGAAGCTAATCGGCACTTGACAGGCATATAGAACGCGCTCCTGCATGTTGGAATAGGAATTGCTTGACCAACAAATGTTTTCAATGCGAACCCTAGCCCACTAAGTATTACCGTTCTGTAAAGAATTATCATGATCTTGACTTTTAAAACTTTGTTTCGCCGTCTTTATTTGCGGGATCTCTTAGAGAATTTTTTTCCTAGTGCAGCGTGATACACTCCAGATTTTAATGAGTTCAATTGCTTATTTACATTGAAACTCATTAAGCAAAGCCGCACCCTTAATCACAGCTGAGGAATTTAAGTACAGAAGAAAATATTTACTGCAGTCGACCATAGCAGATTCTGTGTGAAGTTATGCTATGGCACTGTGATGAGCGAATATGTTATGATTACTTTGCTTGTGTGTTATTTTGCAGAGATATCTAAGTAACCTTGTAAATGTATGCAAGTATGCTTTCTCCTTATCATAGGTATTTGAAGTGAAAAAAAAACGTTTTTCTTACTTCTTTTCTTACCTTAAAAAGCAAGATCTATAAGAAGGTAACACGAAACATGATTTATATAAAGGCAAAACGGTATAAATAGCCCGACAAACTAGTTCAAGAATACAAGATTCTTCTATCATCAAAAAATTAGCACACATATATTTCTACATACAGTCAAGTCAAGTTCATTCATTGTACCAATAACTTTTTGAAACTGTCGAAGGGTATGATTCGTAAAGTCGTCAAGGTCTGCGACTTCGTAATGCACGTTTACTAAGTCTTCTTGTGATCTTGTGGTCACGGATAACAAAATTCTTAACTTTTTTCCATAAAGTCGGAGGCTGCCTCGTCGTTAGTAAACAACGAAGTTAAAACGTTTTTAGAGATGACGCTAAATCAATAAGTTAGAGCGTCAGGGATCATCCACTAATGACGTCACTTTTTAGGGTCAGTCGGTGGTCTGCCAGTGACAGTGACAAGTAGTGACAGGGTGGGTGGGTGCTAAGAGGCAGAAGTGATGTCACTCCCGTACCACAAAAACTAAAACATCTGCCATTGAATTTCCCTAAAGCAAAGCACAAAATTCCCACTTTTTATTTAGGTGTTTTGCTTTTTGTAATTATTTTTATACCTTAACACGTTGTTTCTAGAACAATCCTTTTGGAACCGTCATTTTCTGAGTATTTAATTTGGGTCATGAGATACATAAGTTTATAGCAACTTGGTTTGAACTATTTGACCTTGCATTCTAGCAACATATAAATTTTTGCATCAAAACGCGACTAGTGACTAGTCTTAATTTTAAATCCCACACTAAATAACCAAGAACTTGGTCAAATTGATTTTTGTATGCGAAGGCGATGAGACTCTATAATAAACGTTCAAAATGTACCCTCGACCTTCCAGAAATAACACTGATTTTTAATAACACAGAGGTTTACTGCATTGCAGAGTAAAACATTTGCTACGAGATTTTTCTAAATTCGGAAAAACAAATACAAAACCATACTAAATTGAGATTTTCTTATTTGGAAACCTCAGGTGACATGACAAGTGGGTGGGTCAGTCGCAAATTTTAAAAGTAACAGCATAATGACAAGGGTCAGTCAGTGGTCTGAAAAATGGCGATTTTTAAGTGACATCATTAGTGGATGACGCCTCACCTATGCGGTTGCTAACTGAGCGTTTTATGTGGTTTGTGAATGAAAAGTCTAGATCAAAATTAAAACCTGATTTTTACAACATCTTAGTCGTCAATTTTGGCGGATCGGTGAAAATATTCACATTGTGGAGGCGAATTGATTTATCCGTGTCAAATAACACTTGTTCTTTACTGGAAAGTTGTTCAGTAGTGAAACTGTACACTTTACACATATAGTCGTTGTTTTACTTGAAGGAGTGTGCTAGCACTGCAGTAGCATGTTGAATTTGGTATGATGTTATGGGCTTAATGAAGAATTGTTTAAGTTTGGCCGAAAATGGTGCCAATTCTGGATACTCTGTTATATAGGCATATGTGATGATTTGGGTTTCGACACCACCTAGTGCAAGGCACTAGGTCACACAAAGGTCCAAAACTGTCAGTACGATTGTCTACGAAAACAGAAAAATGAAAGAAACGTCACAAATGTTAGTATATCAAAAACAAAACTTATCACATTGAAGGGTGAGATGGGTCCTATCCAACTACTTGTTGCATTTAAAGATGCGTTCACTTGATTGATAATTTCCGAAGTTAAATAGGGATTTAGACCAAATGTGTTTGCATGCTGATTATAATATTCCATGATGTGGTTGGACATGCAAAATGTGTGTTACCATTCGCCGGGGTAGCTAGTTAGGACATGGTTTCGGAGATTTAATCGAATGTTGTGGTTTCTGTAGCAGGTGCAGTAGTAACCGGCTATTAGCTCCAAAACCAACTAGCTCCCAGTGGTCAGTTAGCTCCACAACCCACCTGCTCCCAGACTCATTAGCTCCTCATGCCATTTGCTCCAACGTCAAGTTTGACCCCATGACCACTAACTCCCGGACCACTTACCTCCCTTGTCGTCATGTTGCTTCTGTTCAATTTGCTCCCAAACTATATGCGTCCATACGACGTTAGCTCCCAGGCTAGTTTGCTCCCACCAATTTACTAAACAGTGCATAGTCATTGAGATACAAGCTATAATTAAGAACATAAATAATTCTAAAAACATAGAACCGTTAACCTTACGTTTCATACCGTTAGTTTTGCTTCTCCGGTGTTCCTATTTCTTGTCGTTTTGTACTTGTACGTTTTTTATAGACTAACACTGCACAGAAACAATGAACAATGACAACAGCTAGCAAAAGGAAGCAAAAAATATATACATATTCCTATGTAAAAAAAATAGTTGTACCGAAAATTCCAATTTAATGTGTAGATAATAATATAAAAAATTACTTGAAGGAAAGTCTGTGCCTTGAGATTAGCTTGACGGTGATTAGAAAATTATTCATAAAAATGGCAAATCTGAGTTTCGCAAATCAAATGAGCAAATCCGTTACCATGCCAGAGTGGTTTGGCATCAAAGAAGTATAAATTAAGCAACTGGTTGTGCATACATGCTGTTTGCAATATCAGAGTCCCTTTTTCTCGGTCTGTCTATCCGTAGACATTAGTTTTAAGCCAAGAGTAATATGCTCTGACACAGGAATTCCAGTGGGCTGTAAGTGTTGAGGACAAATATTAGTTATTACAAGGTACAAGTCGATCATACATTTGATTGGAGTAGCACCTAAGCAGCTGTATCACACTTTCTGTGAAATATTTAGATATGCATGTTCAAAGAAGGATGTCACAAAAATGTATTTGTGACTCATAATTGAAATAAATATTATAAGAAACCGAAATACTCTTATGAGTTTAGTCAATCAAGCTTGGTTATTGCCTAATGATACAAAAGTAGGAAGCATAAATTGATAAGGATTTAATCAATAAAGCACACAATAATGGAAATCATTGCATGGAAACTGGAAATTACCAGGATTCCAAATTTTATTCAGTGTTTTCACGGATATAAAACAAAACCATGCTCCCAATTTGCAGCAAGCCAAGTTTTTAATAACCGCAAGGTTTGGTCTTACTTGTTCTCCGTATACTACGAACGAAGAGTAAGAGATCGAACTTTATCGAGGTGGATACGCCATTACACATGGAAAACTTTGTGACAGATCAAACTGTCAGTTTGCATTTTATGCAGGAAGTTATTAATAATACAAATATTTACACATGAATCGCATTGCCCATTTGCTCGACCAAACTTCGATGTCGATAAATTGTTCTGCAGTAATGCGTACCTTCAAAAATGCGGCAAAATAAATAGCAAGCCTTTGCCAATTACTATGCACCCTTGTTTATCATCCCTAAATCCATAACTATTCTATTTATACCGGAAAATGATGGTTAGCCAGCTGATTAGTAAATGTATTGCTTAACACATTCATCACCAAAAAAGTTATTGTTGTCACGACAACATTCCGACTACTTTTCAGCTCAATTAATCTTTTGCTTAATCAACCCATCTCAAGCTTTATATTTGTAATTGAGAAATGTTAATTCTGAAAAGAAAAGATAATCAAGCTTACATACAAAATCTAGCTTTATGGAAAAGTTATAGGTGAACATAAATCAGTAATAGCTGTTGGGCAATTGCTTAGACAGATTTTCGAAAAATTATGTTAGACGTTGCCTCAGAATGTTATAGCGTCTGAAATGACGCCTACAGTGCCTTTGTGACTTTTACAAAATCAAACAGGTTAATGAAACCTCCACATATTTATGGCATCATCAGAAAATTCTCGTGGTTTTCATTACATATTTGCTTTTGAAACCCCAGCTTAAAGCTTTAAGCAGTTAATATTATTAGAATTATTTTATAATGTTGTCGAACAATATTTTAATACTTAAATCTTTGTGAGATAAAATCATGGAACGAAAGATCGTAGGTTTTTGTGTAGACGTTTTCCTATTCTGTAACACACAAGTTTTGGGTAACCTACAAACCAATACGGCTCAAAATATGGCAGTCCTTTAATCGTTAAGCAATTTTATTACTACCACAGTCATTTTATCAACGCAACTCAGATCCAGATTTTGTGTTATAATAAAAACACTTTTGAGTTCATATGCAAACAAAATATAATGCAAAAAACTGCTGCGTTTTAAGTAGACAATATTGCACACAATGACAAAACAACAACAATTACATTGTCATTATGTAATAAACTGTAAAGAAATATACTCCCGTTCTAAGAATTAATGACTTCTGAATTTCAAATCTAGAATATTTTTAAAAAACTAATCTTATGTGATGTTTAGAAACCAGAAATGAATGCAACTGAAATACATATTTTTCATATCTGTTATTCAATTATGATAAAATTGTTTAATATAAAACATAAGTATCAATGAATCCTAAGGTACTTGGCCATATATGCATCGTTCATGTTTGTCTTTATAAAGACACAAATGCACACTATGTACGTTCTGTTACGTTAAATGAAATTTTTTGATTAGTTGGACGTAACCGATTATACGCTCTCATATTATATGGATTACGGGTGTGTTTTCGTGATCCCATTGTTATGGGTGAATCGACAATAGTTTGCAGTGTATGGCTTGTTTTAAATTAGTCAGCCTACTAATAACGCTAAATTAACAACTGAATGCTAGATTATGTTGCTATTTTTTGCGATGAATTTCCATCGATCTAGACTCCTGGATTAAAGGATCCAGGATTTTAGGTTTTGATGTAACATAACAACTAATTATTGTCTAAAGGACAGCTTAGCATTTGATATTCTAGGCCTACCTACACTTGCAACCTTTATAGTGAAAGTCATAATATTATAATCTTCCTATATCACTGTTTATATTTATGGATGGAAGAAAGAATGTAAAAATTCAGGTGCAAGGCAACGTAAGTGTCTGTGAAGTACAAATGAAAGTTGTACTACTGTACTAGATTAACAAAATACGTATGCGATTTTTTTGTAATATTGGAGTTCTGATGACCGGTCGTGCCATGCACTTTGACAACATGGAAATATTGCTGTTACGCCGTTTTTAAGAAATACGCCTTTGACCAGGCTCACTACTGCTGGACATTTCTCGGTTTTGTTATTGTTAGAAAGATGTAGTGGCGTTGAAACTTCTGAAAATTTTAAAACTAGTCTTAAAACTACACACAAGTGTTTTAGTCGACTTGGTTTTATGAATGTGCATTAAAACCATAAGAAACTGAACAAGATTGTAAATTCTTAGACTTATCTGGCAAAGCATTGTAGTTGCAAAACGCACTAGTTCAAAATGTTGACTTGGGGATGCATAAACAGCCCTGTAAGAAAGGTGAAAATTATCGCTTTATTCACAATTATTTCTTTCTTGTAAGTGCTGGACTTTTTTTACCTTAAACTGAAGGTTTCATAACCGTACAAGCAAGCGTTTTAAATTTTGTAAGTGTATACACTAAAAATATATTATTTCATGCAATATAAATGTGAAAACGTTTAAAATATATTATTTCATGTTACAGTGTTCAAGTTTTGTTACAAAGGTTTTGCTTTACGGTTAAGTAACTACATAAAATTTAAGTAACCATGTCTTCATATAAATACACATATAAATCCTTAATGTAATATAATCATTGACATACAATGTCTATTTATGGTGAAAATCAAAACTTTCATACTAAAAAATAGATCAGAGAATTGAAAACCAAGAAAATACTGAGATAAGAAACTTAACTTAAACCCATTCTCATATTTATTTCTCCTTCAATATATCTTAGCAAAATAAATTGTGTTTGTCTTTGAATAGAATTAATTTGCCTTAGATAATTAGCAAATAGTTTTTTTGCGATGCTCGCAAATGGTTGTTAGTTTTAAGAAAGTTTATTCTAATTAAAAGCATCAAAGTAATATGTGTAGTTGTAATCCGACGGCAACAAAAAATGTGGACATTGTTGCAAGCTAGGAACTGTTCTAATTTAAATGAACCTAGAAAAACGTAATTGGTTCTGTAGACTTTAGCTTAAATACCTCCAACCAGAGCTATATAATGGAAATCTACAAATGTTGTGTAAACAGGTTTAGAACATAAGTTAACGCGTGTATTGGTAAAACCATCAGTAATCTTACCTAGGCCTGACATTAACATACGTTTCTCGGACAGTTTGCAAAGTTACGAAGAGAAGGTATTGTTACTAAAATTGTTTCAACTAGTCCGGATTTCGGGCAATTGATACACATAGTAGCAAACCTGGTAATCCAAATTTACGGTTAAATGTAGAAACATTTTTAGGGGGATCATAAAAACGTATTTGTGACCAATCACCAAAAATCTTTAATATAGCCATTGCCAAATAGCATTAACATGCGCCTTTGTGGTGGAAATTTAATAGCGTTTCAAAGTAGTTCATAAAAGGGTTTTATGCAAATTGGTCTTAACAAAGCGATGTCTTAAACCTATTTTTATTTGAAAGCGGACATTCACTTCAGCAGCTGTTACAAAAACAACTATCAGGCAATTAAATAAATCATTTGAATATCGTGGTAAGGGTTCAACCAAATCTCACAAAGTTTAGGCATTAGCCACAGCTGCTTTTATGTTACAAATAGTAGGTTTTTTAACCCAAACCTGGGGTTCAATTATCTGTTAAATAATATTTACGTCCTCAGTCAGTAACATCGCAAAACGAGACTCCTTTTAATGCATTTTTGGTACCCATGTAATAATTTATTAGGTGCTATAAAATCAGTTGCAATATGAAACTCATATATTTTGTAGCCAATGTACGATCCCAAATTTCCGTCAATTGTTGACCTTGTCAAGAAGAAATGTGTGACGTCCATAAAGACATGGGCCAAGCTAAAAAATGAAAATGTCCTAAAGACAATAAACACAGTTTGTAAAGCGTAGGCGAAATGTCTCATTTGGGGTATTTTGAAGAGGTTAAAAACAAGCAGGTATTGATACAAAATTTGAAAGGGTGTCAATCAAAAAAAACCATGTATGACACCCTGTGCGAAAATTTGAGAATTTCTGAATGACCTTTATTAGCCTTGTTGCACACATACGTTTAAATAAAGTTTTTTAACCAATTATAACAAAGCTCTTTGCACAGTGCTTAAGAGAATCAACTTTTACAGCAGTGTTAGTTTAGTTAAACACATTTTAACTTCTTTAAATAAGAAAGTCAAAAACTTTAAATGGACTAAATAAGATAACTTGAATCATATAAAGATATAGATTAAAGCAAAATCTTGTTGTGATTAAAGTGAAGTAAAGTAAAGTATCTTAACTGGCAGTTGCCCATAATTTTGGAAATTCCAAGTTTGCAGATGGCTTACATTTGCAAGGTAGACTTAAGTGATATCAAATTTTTCTTCGATCTCATTTTCATTTCACTTGCACTATATTTCAGCTTTTCCTAAGACTCGTGGGAAATGGTTTCACCCAATGATCTTCACAGTCAACATCCTTTATGTTTGGAAGAGTTACGACTATATAGATTACAAAATTCACTTGGCATATATTAGTATCGTATATGGAAACTTTAGTATGTCCAGTATGTAAGTAACCATTTTTAAAGGGTTCATGCAGTTACAACTTATTCCAAAAACGTTTGTGCGGCAGCTCTGTATAATACATATTAACGTTAAAAGTTAAGAATTTTTTGTATAATGATAACAAAATCCTTGAAAATGTTAAGTTTATATAGATTTGTAAAGATATGAAGCAAATACATAACTTAAAATATTTATGATTTTACCTACATTCACAGAGTATAAAGCTTACGTGAAACAGCTTTTTTAGAATTATGAATTATTAAACGCAATAGATAATTAGTGTTTAGACACACTACAAACTACATGTTCTTTAGACATTTTCTGGTTTTTGGGCTATCAAATACCGATCTCTCAATAAGTTATTTCAATGGAATTTGCTTATTAAGCACAATAGTATTAGTAAAACCGAACCATGTAAGGAAACATGAACTGATTGTAAATTCTTCATAACGTTTCAAATCGTTATGAGTCTAGTAATTATCAATGACATCAATCTTTTTCTGCCGGTGTACAATTAATATTGGAATTAACTTTAACCTGAATAGGAAAATGCACAAAACTGTTTTCTCAAAAGAAACCTTATTGTGATTCGATGGAATATATTCCAATTAGCAGTTTAGTTCCTGCGAATACACTGAGAGCCTATTCAAGATTGATTCCCATCACTTATTTATTTTCTAAAATTCAAGGAAATATGAACCATGTTATTTGTGTTGGTTAACATATTTATAATATTTTAACTAATATGAGCAAAGCACTTATGAACTATCGACTACCTGCTCACGAACAGTTAGAATGATTTTGTTATTACGGTGCCAATGCACTAGATTTCTAGTACTTTAGTTAACTGTTTCGCTGGCCACAAGAGCTGTCTACTTAAATAAACAAGAAAGAGTTGAGCTTTTGTGGGTAAAGTTGTATTTCGAAAAGGTTGTGAAATTACATTCAGAATTTTAAGTACTGACATTTCAGTTTTGAATGCAATTATGCTACAGACAAGACCATATCTACACTCTGCAAATGTACGCAAGTGCATTTAACGCACAAATTTTTCTTTAACTTTTGTATCGATAACTTGATTTTGTTTTTTAATTCGGGCCACTTGTACTATGTTAATAGTATTGTTTCTTAATTGAAAATTACCATATCGGCAGCCTTTAAAAACATGGTTTAATAGTTTGGTTAACGTTGAATATTTAATAGCAGCACTTGACATTGGCCGATATAAGAAATCCGTTTTAATATAAATCAATAGATCGCGGATTCCAATACCGATAAATTAACATTGTTTTTGAGGCATTCACAATCAGTACTAGCAAATATGTTAGTGAAAAACACGCGCACTGCATTCGTCCGGAAGGTCTAGGCGGTCTCAAAGCAGGACGGCCGAAATATCTTTCAACAGCATCGTAATCATCGTATATAAGGAGAAAATTGTCGCAGCGCAGTTACTTTGAACATTGTAACTCTAATAGACTTACCTCAAAGTGGTTTTTTCTCCCAATATGACCTAAGTTTCAAAAAAAGCTGTAGTTGTCATACGGGTTTTGGTTTTAGTTTACTATAAGTTGTTCAATTCTGCTAGTAATAATGTAATTTGCTAGTATGTAAATACCAAGCTTGTATACTCAAAATCCGACAGTTTCCTGACAGAAACGTTATAACTGCTAACGACGGCACTGATGATATTTGAAATCGATCCCATAAACAGATTTATCAAAGTAGCGGAACCGCTAAAAATTTATTTCAACTATGTTTAAGTTAGTTAGCTTATAATTAGTCATTGGAACGTATTAAGTAATCTGGTAACGTAAAATTACAATTAAATCAATATTTTGAACAATTTGACATTGCTAGCTAATTGCCGGGCATACAGACACCGTGTGTCATATAAACCAGTATGTAAATATGTGCTTGCGCACTGTTTACCTTGTCCACATTTATGCCTTTGTATTGTATTATGTAAGGCTCTAGTCGACAGATAGTCATTTGCCTTTATATTGAAGATTCATGTTCCCACACTTCGTTATTTACTTTGATAATTCTACGGTTTCCCTTTTGAGCTCTTCTAACTTTGCTCGTACTTTAAATCACAATGTTTGTTTTGAGGAAAATATGCGTTAACTTTTTTATAACCATACCTACAAAAGCCTTGCCGTTGTGTTGATAAAATGCTGGATATTATGCGGTTTTCGCATAGCATATAATTATAGTCAAATTAAATAGTTAAGTGTACACAGCCTTTTGTTAAGGTGCCGTTATGAAAACGATAAAGGTAAAAGTTCCAATAAAATTCTAATAACATAATGCAATCGTGTAAAACAGGTATTAGAAATTATAAACACATAGGTTTGGTAATCCATTTATCATGAAAATCAATAAGTTTTTCATTATTACAGAACATTTCACAAACAATATCAATATAGATTGTATATTATTGTCATTGTTAAAAAGTGAATAGTTAGAAACGTACCAACGTTCCTACATGTAAGTGTGTGGCGACTACTGATGAATCGATGCAGTGACTTACTCCTCGTTTTCTACTTCATGTTCTTCACTTCCGTCCATATCTGCTTTCTCTGCAACCTGCCATTGGCGAGGGCCATATGCAGGATTGTATTGAACCTTTGCTTGTTGACGAACTCGTTCCTCCCACTAGGCTTGTGTAGTCAAATTCCGGATTCTGGGATTGTAGAAAAAATGCCACGCATGGAGAAGTGATTCGGCGGAGTACTCGCGTTCTTTGCCAAAGGCCGTAATCTCGGAAAAGTCTATTTCTCGAACTCGCTACTCTCGTTTTATGTCATTTGCCTTTCCGCCCAATGATTATGGGCAAAGTAGGACTTATGCTTTAGGTTGCTGTCCCTTCAACCTATTTTAAATTATTCCTAATTAAGCGCTTGATCGCTAAGTCTGCTATACGGAAAATTAAATGAAGGTTGTACAGTCAAGTGTCCTATATAAGGCTGGGTGGTTTTTCACCAATTCCAATTTTGCTTTGGTTTATCATTTTGTAAAATACTTTGTAAAGATTACGACTTTTTTGTGTAGCCCGTTTTAGTAGAACCATGTAGCTATCTTTTGAGAAATCTATGAAATTTTTCTGCTTGTACCGTACAAGTTGTACGTTTCAAGAAATTTCTTACCACATTACCGACCATATAACTTCTGTATTGAACCGTTAAGCATTTTAAGTTTATGGAATCAACGACGAATTCAATTTATTACGGCAAACACAACTTATAGTTGAGAACATCTTTTCTACTTCTAGTGCCATCATTTAAATGCAACTGAATAACTTTGGGAGAACTAACCTAAACCACAAAATACGAGTGCTCCTATAATCTATGAAGGTTAACCTGACACTGGAAACTACGATCGCTGTGGGAACAATAAAGATGTTAGCAAACACCTGCTAGCTTGTGTAAATGAGTTTGACGTAAGTCATCGTCATGTCGTGTGCGTCCATTTACTGTTTTTCGTTATAAGTTTTTGTACGCAAAATATTATTTTTGGAATGTTAGAAGGGTAAGACAACGGAATCTTCTAGTAGTAAGATAATCTTGCAGTCGGGATCTTTGCAACTTGAAAGAAACTGCCAATACGCATAGTGCCAAATATATGTTTATATAAATTATTGTCAGTTCCATTTTTTGCGTTTAAAGAATATATTGATATTGCACTCGTCATAGGATTCGTTAGAGATTTTTCAGTTGTTTGGGTTACATTTTCAAAAGCATCTTTCACTGTATTTATAGCTTGGTTCTTACAATGTATATGAAAGGCAGCTAGATATACACCAATGTGACGCGACATTTGCATTCGTGTAGACTACTTTGCTTTCAATAAGTGGTTTTAAAAACAAACATTGGCTGATGCTGATTATCCCAAGCTGTTCTCCAATTTATCTAGAACAAGGAAGTTTTCTAGTTTTTATATAATGCATACAATATTTCATTTAATACAATCGCTTAAATTCCTAGTCTTGATTTCTCAGACAGTAATTTAGTATGCTTGTTTAATATGTATAAATAAATGGGAAAGAAGCGTACTGTGTATTATTTATTTTTGAACCGCGGTGCCTTGTTAACAGTATTTTGTTTTATTACTTGTGCTTTAATTAAAAATAAGGCAATAATCTTTAAGGTACGATAGAAGCAAAAGAGAGGTACTTGGTAGGAGAAAGTAGTTATGTATTCGTTAAAATAAACAGGTAGGGTAGTATAATTTCTGGATAAAAATCCCTGAGCACTTTTTAATCGGTATGTTCCCCGCCCTTTTGGAAAAAGCACCAAGATGGCATAACTGTTATGAACGGATATGGCAGAAATACTTTGTCTGCTTTTGATTTTCCGATTATCTTCATTCCTGTTTTGCAAATGTATGCAAAATTCCACTTGTATTACATACCATGCATACCCCCAATGATTCAATCAGAATCGGTTCGTGTTACAGTCCCCAACCAAACACCGGCCTCTACTAAATGTACTTCATTGCGTCCAGAACTGTATGACTGAGAAAGCTTGGAACATCAGATAACCTGGAAAACCACGCACTTGATGCAGATAGTAGCAAGCCTGATACTCAACATTTAAAATAAAATGAACTAAACAAAATAAAATATATTTTGTTAGAAGTGTCACAAAAATGTATTTGTGACCAGTTTCTAAGTACAATAATACATACGTATATATATCTATTTCCACTAATTTACGTAAAATTAGTAGTTCATGATGACTCGTAGCGTTGGTGGGTTTCCACAAGACTTGTTTCCTTTCATGACCTATCGGTAAGCTAAGCAGCTTCACGGTAAAGAAAAGTACACCGGTTTTGAAACATAAAAACATAATATTCGATGCTACAAACAGTGTGGTATGGCCTCTGAAAAAATGTTTAATTAATTGATGAGCAAGTCTTTTAGGTGTAAAAATTCGTGAAAATTTCCAAACGTACCGCTAATACTAAAATACCTTCAGGTATTCGTAAGAAAATATGTTTTTTATTCTTTACATTCCACAATAATTTTCAACATGTGACCTGTACAGAATTAAGAGTTCAGGTATTCTTCAACAAATACTTTTGAAACAAGTTAAAACAGTTACAGATAAATAGGCTAAAGAGTATATAAATCATTCATTCAATTTCATTTTATAATTCTACACCACCTTAATGTGACGTGACGTGGTCCACCCATGCACCATGCTTCTCCACACGTTTGATTAAATGCAGACAAGACTTCTTGAAGTTGTACATAGGTCGTACCCAAATTTTAAGTAGCAAGCAAACGCCGTTCGTATCAATCAATAATACTGTAATGGACAGCTATAAGTCAGTTTTGTTCAAGTGCGTAACAAGAATCTTCGATCTAACGCTTTCATTTTCATTAAAATGATAACTTTTATCGGAGAACTTTATTTGATAATATTTGTTTTAAAATTTATGAATTCGCGTAACGTCAGCAAGATTAGACGTTTTGAATTTTGCACACCGTTACATTGTTAGTCATGGCGGTTTTTCGTATCTACAAAATCCCGCACACCACAGCGATTCAGAACTCAATCTACAAAATCCAATCTCAAACAATTCAAGCGCAAAATGTTCAATCCAACCGACGTTTAGTTTGTCACCCATTAATGTTATTTGGAAGACCGCAACAATAAAAACACAATTTTCTAGAATCATCTTTCTACGTTATCACGCTTTGTGGTTTTGTTTTGATCTTCCCATCCACTGTATTTTTTATTAATGAATTCTACTGAGATCTAAAGTTGTCCATTTAAATAATGCTCAAATATAACTTAATTTACTTGAGATTTTTTACTTTTTATACTTTAGTTTTATATGTAAAACATCTATGAAACGTTGGTTTATTTTGGTTGCATTGTTTACAATATAAATTCATTGCAGATCAGTACATACGTTTTTTTAAGCCAGATATTTTTTAATATATCAAATTTATATACACGCTCTTTGTTTCCCTTACAATGTGTTAACACCATTGTGTTTATCCCATTAAAGTGCAGAGTCCATCATTTTGCACTTTTGTCTGTTATAGTTTCACTTAATTTTTGTGTATACGTAATTTTCCAATAATTGTATATCTTGATTTGATACAATTCTTATTGTGTTGGATATACTTTCAGTAAAATATTTAGATGCGCATGTTACAAAAGGTATGTAAAAAATGTAAAAATAATTTAATGAATATTATAAGTAGCCGAAGTAATGTTATTACAATTATAATTACAAGTATTATTTGCATCACAGGCATGAAACTTGTTGATTACTATAGAACGTAATTTACTTGTAAAGCGTATAAAAGAATCAGGGTACAAAAACTTGTAATTCAATTCTTGTTTCAAGTTCATTTTCGTACCATGTTCTATGCATGGGACGGCAAACGTATTTATTCGATGGCAAGAAAAATTTATATAGTATAGTGTAGAATATCAATAGTGTAAGCTTCTCGTATGTAATAATACACAATGACCATACCTGCCTAATGACATTGGTAGATACACCTACACTATTCTTCATTCTTATACAACACTTCTTCATAATACCAGACGTTCGTATTGGGATTTCCGCGTCTCCTTTTGGACTCTTCTATGATCAACGTTTTCTCCGTGATGTTACTTTCTGACGTCCTTGATTTCACCTTGATTCCTTTTTCCTTTCTCCTCTCCCACTGCTGCATCATTAACGCGATCACAACACCAATTCCCATTTCTTTTATGCAAACCAATCAAACACATGTAATTAAATTCAAATTCATGTGCAACAACAACAACAACTACATCAGCAATTCTACTCTCCTCTTTTGACTCAACAAAAAATTTGTTTTGTGACCTCTACTTACTATCCAAATATCCCATATTCTGCGCTCTCCAATTTTTCAACTCTACCAAGGACTGGTGTAAAAACGCGTATACAGGCCTATCTATTCATGTACTGAACATCCCTATAAATACGCAATCGACGACCACGTTTGTGATGTTCCCAAACGGCACCAATAAAGCCACGTCGCCACCCATCGTGCATATAAGACATCGTAAATTGCTCTCCAGCCAAACCAGTTGTGACTCTTTCTAACGGCTTCCCATTTTTGATGCCGTCTAACATGGACAGTCTCCAGAGAAACCTGAAAATAAAATCAGATTATTACTGTCATGCCAATTCTAAATTATCAGTTTTATTGGTTTTCAACCGTAATGGAATTATTCAATTATTGAAAACTTACCATGTTATCACCATCTTCGTTAAACGTCCAATAAATTTTTGTTCCAGTCAAGAAAGTGAATGCAAGTTCATTAATGCTTAAGTTCAAAATTTTCCTAGAATATATATCCCTTTTCCTATACTCCCACATAAATTATTCCTCATAATATCCTCCATGCTACCCGTTTTTGCAAACAACAGCAATTTCCAACCGTCATCCGAAATAATTCCTCCGTCTTTCATCTCCTTTGTTGGCTACCACTGTGCCTACCTTACCAACTTCATTGATGATATAATATCATCTCTAAACGCAGTGGGATATAACCTGTTTACCATCATTCATCGTCAACGTCTTATCACCACCAACAACCAGCCTTACCACACACACATGTATTCATTACGTGATAAACGTTTAAATACACACACTCAACCTGATTTAGTGTAGGATAGAAGCTCGACCAGATAGCAATTAATTTTATTTCTATTTATTTTGTATTCCTACGTGGGGAATTACATCTAAACTAGTATTAATGTAAATGTACAAATGTTGCAATTCTGCTATTGTTGTTCAATTGTTTTACGTTACTGATTATCATAGTTTTATGGAATTTTACTAGCCACTTTAACTTATTTGGTAGTTTGAATATTTACTAGAAGTTGTTTCTCAACACGTTAACTCATAGGACTTGAAGTAGG